>CAUYUJ010015693.1:848288-885788 GCA_963575745.1 Prorocentrum cordatum | reverse complement strand
CTTTTCAATGCTATTCGCTTTCCACGCCCTTCGATCGCAATCTGGTCCACTTGCGGACTTCGAGGGCCCAAAGAAGCCCACTGAGAGTCCCGAGAGGCCCCCTAGACGGCCCCAAGAGAGGCCCAAGCTGGCCGAAGAGGGCTTCTGGAGGGACCCAGGGTGGCCTACGAAGGCCCCTAGACGGCCAAGCGGGCTCAAAAGGTACCCCCAATAGTGCCCCACAGGAACCAACTGCAGCTACAAGACAGCCCGAATAGGCCCCATGAGAGTGAAGACGAGAAGTGTCATATGTGACGGCCTTCTGGGCGGTGCTCGAAGGGCCGCCACACAGGATACTTCGCTGGTAAGGTGGTGGATTTGCCGCAGGCGGCTGGGTACACTAGCAGCCAGAGGAAACCACGAGCAGTATCGGTCAACATTCATGTGGGCCATTGACTTACAACTTGCGTCTACTTTGCCTTTGCTGCTCTGGCGACTGCCAGAATATTGCGATATACCCTGAAAGGGCCTCAAAGGTGGGCCAAAACGACTGCATCTTGTTTGATCAAAACAAGCCTCACTAGATCTCTGGCCAGACCCCAATTTCGGCAAACCCTGGCGATGGATCTACCAGATCCTGTTGGAGGACGTGGTGAAGATGAGCCTCGCGCCCAGGTGGCCCACCTGCGAGTTCAGCTGCTCCACCTTAACCACGACCTCGCCGCTGTCCAAGCGGGCTGCCCGACCCGAGCTCCGCCGCCAGCTCCCGGCTTCGTCCCTCCCAGGCTCCGCCGCCAGGAGTATGTTGCCCGATCTGGCCTGCTTCCACACTGGCAATGCTTCTCCATTGTGGGAATTGCCATAGGAGTGGGTCGTGCCATCCGCCAGCACCAAGTCCACTGCGTCAACGTACCAGCCCCCCTGCCCAGAGATGCAGACCACCTCGGCCTCGGCCTCGGCAGCTGCGCCGCGCTCGCAGTCCGCGGTGGTGGCCGCGCCTGCGCCAGCAGCAGCAGGGGCAGCTCGCGCGCGACCTCCGCGGCCAACCACGTCAACGCCAGAGCCTGTCTCGCTGACGACAGCCTTCACGGATCCTCGCAGTGCCATTGGCCCACCCGCACTGTGGACACGCCCTGCAAGCGAGCGGCCACCCCGGGCGGGCTGGGCACCGCCCTCCCTCATCGCCCTCGCTCTGCTGCGGGACCTCGCCATGCTTTCGTCGTGAGGGGCTCCGCAGGACGCGGTGGCGCCCGCCGTCCCACGAGGCTCTGCCCTTGGCCGCGCGTGCGCCGGCAGTGGGGGGGCTGGGCACGCTGAAGATCGCATCGATGCCGCCGCAACCGTGGAAACAGCCGGCGCGTGGGCGGCCAGGGGCAATCCGAGGAGGTGGTCTAGCAGCTCCTTGCGGTGGAAGGTGTTCTTGATGTAATTGTGGCACATCTTCGCACCCTTCTTGTTGGACTCGCTGTCCAGAGACACAAGTTCGCATTTGGTCTTTGCCTCCAGCTGCTGCTCCTCCTGCCCCTCTATCAGCGCGTTGTAGATGTGCAGCGCGTATTCGTGCGGCGAGTGATGGTCGTCTTTGTGGTGCGCAGAGAAAATGCCGCCTGTCGCACCCACATGGTGACGCACTCGTTCGATGTCCGCACGTACGCTTACAGCGCGGTAGGCATTTGTCATTATCCTTTGCTGCGCTTCCGTAGTTTGTGCCACAGGTTCTGCCCGCGCCCCACCGAATTGCAATTTGCTCGCTATGTCTTCCTTGAAGAGTCTGCGCCAGACACTCTGCGCCCAACCGATGTTTTTCCCAACCAACCTGTGGTTGGGTCCTCGTTTTGGCGAGACCATGCCCCGCGTTCCTTCCTCCTCTCCTCTCCTCCTCCTCCCCCTTCTCCCGCCTCCCCCCTCCTTGCCTCTGCCCTCCGCATATCCTCATACGTCGGCACACCCTCACAAGTTTCGTGGCCCCGTGGGGAGCTCCACCGAAGGCCCCAATGGCAGGGTTCGCATGGCGCCACCGGACCCATTTCGGCACACCCCTCAAACGCTTCGTGGCCCCATAGGGAGCTCCACCGCAGCCCCCAATGGCAAGGTTCGCATGGCGCCACCGCACCCACGTCGGCACACCCCGGACACGCTTCATGGCTCCATAGGGGGTTCCACCTTAGGCCTCAGTGGCAGGGTTCGCATGGCGCCACTGCGCCCATTTTCGGAGCACCTCTTACACGTTTCGTTGGGTCCCTTAGAAGGCCACAGTGGCAAGATTCGCATGGCGCCACCAGAGCCACTTCGGCACACCCCTCACTCGCTTCGTGGCCCCACAGGTAGCTCCAACGAAGGCCCCAGGGGCAAGTTTCGCATGGCGCCGCCGCACCCATTTCGGCACACTGCTTGCACGTTTCGTGGCCCCATAGGGAGCTCCACCGAAGGCGGCGCTCACACCTGCGGTACTCGCAACTGCCTATGGTTGGGTCCTTCGCCAGTATAACTTTGCGCCGTAGGCTGTGTCAGCCAACATTCGCTGTTTTAGACATGAAAAGCACAATCGCTGAGCACCCGAGCTACGTCGCCAAGTGCGGTGGCGGACATGCGCGGCAGCGCAACTGTATAAGCACTCCACTTCTCCAATATCTCCTCCCCCTTGGCCTGGCGCTTGAAGAGATTCTTCGTGTCTGGCTGGCCATGCCCGTGCACGCCCCCGAGTACGGCCGCCCAAGGCCTGAAGCGGCAAGTGGCCAGCAACTCCGTGATGGCGTAGGCGCCAGCCGAAAAGCCCAACAACGATACGCGCTCGCTGTCGATGTGTGGATCTTCTGTCAACGCCTGCAACCAATCGGCCAGGTGTTCCGCTCTCTCGCGCCGGAATAGGCCATCGACCCACGACCAATCGCTGTCGCCCTCAATGGTCCACCAGTACCCCTGCGGTCTCAACGGCGTGACGAGCACGAAAGCAGACGTGGCTAGCCGAGCGAGCGCCTGCGGTTCGATCTCTCGCATGGCATCGTCCTTCGCCCCGAGCCCAGCAAAATAGACCAGCAACGGCAACGGTCCCGCATGCTGCCCGCTCTCGCAGCGGGTCCCAGCTGGCTCCACGAGCGTGGCCTGGAAGCGCACGAGCGCTTGGGGGCTGTCGTCCTCTGCTTGTGGCCACTCCAGGGTCACGCCCTCGCCCTGAATCCAGAACGGCCTTGGCCACCTGCGTCTGCCAGACGCTGGCGCGCTCGCGCTGCTGCCACTCCTGGACCTGGAGCGCGCGGCGGGCAACGAGGGCGCGGCACGGTGCCGCGAGCTGCGCGCGCCTCCTGTGGCCCTGGATGCTCGCGGAGCTGGCGGCCCACCCGCCGGCGGCGCGATCCTCGGCGGTGAGGCTCGCAGAGCTTGCAGGGGCCGCGCAGGCTGCGCGGGACGCTGCCCCCCACCCGAGGCCGCCTCCACCGCCTTGCTGCGCGCCAGCTCGTACGCGTCAGCGAGCTGGTCCTCTCTGGCCCGGCACTCCTCCCAGTAGGCCTTCGCCTGGGCGGCGGCCTCGCTGCACTCCTCCCAGTACGCCTTCGCCCTGGCCGTGGCCTTGCGGGCGGCGTCGAGCGCCAGAGCTTCCACGCCTGCTGGCCTCGAGCCACCGCTGCAACTGGCGCCGCCGCGGGCCTCCTGGGCCCTCTCTCTCTGGCCCCCCTCTGGGCCACGGCCCGCGCTGCTGGTGCGGCTGCCGCCGCCCGGCGTGCTCCTGCCGGAGCTCCTCTCGCCGCGCCGGTGCCGCCGGCGCTGCCGCCGCTCCTCGTCTGGGACCGGGGGCGCCCCGAGGCGCCACGGGCCTCCTGCGCCGGACCTCCGGGGCGCCTCCTCGCGGGTCGTTCTCCCTACAGGGCGCGCGCGCGCGCGCCTGCTGCGGCGGCAGTCCGCGCGGCGCGTGGGCTTGAAGCAGAAGGACTGCAAGAATAAAGGGCGGGAAAACGGGGAGGGGCGGAGAGGAAACAGGCGGGGATGTGGGCGGTGGTGGTGGTCCCCTGCCTCCTGCACTTCAATCGTTTTCAGTGCTTCCCACCGCCCTCCAAGAACGACGTACATTGATAAAATGTGGGTTGAAGCGTCAGCTTGTCGATTCGGCCACTTTCGTAGTCGTATTGGCTCCGAGTCTTTGCGTTGATGTACTGTTTTGTGCCGGCGTTTCAGACGATCCTTGAGGGGTCGGCGCGCATTCGAGTGGGGTGGCACTTACATGTATTTGCAATGTACATGTTGTCTGCCTTCGAAGTAGACTTGTCAAGAGTGAATTCTACATTGATCGTCGATCTCACCTCCGAAGGGAGGGAACAACTGAAGATCTTTGGGTGCACTGATGGAGGAGGGGCAAGGGATGGGGGGATTGGGAGGGCAAGGGGAGACAAGGGGGGGCGGAAATGAAGTGCACGAGCGGGGGAACGAGAGAGTGCAAGAGCAGAGGTGTGTGTGTGTATGTAGATGTGAATTAGCCGCCGACACCTTGTGGGTCTCTAGACATGAGAGGGTCTTCCCCTCTATAGTCCCCCCCAAGCCCCAAACCGGAAATTCCATCACCCCCCCCTGGCCCGGAGGGCCCTGGGACCGACGCACCATGGGGAGATAGAAGGCCCCAAAGCGGGCCAATCGGGCCCCAAGAGGAATCGAACATGAGGTGGTAAACCGTACCATATGTTACATGTTAAGCGTGTGATAGGACCCCATGTCGTAATCATGCCATCGGTACGAGTAGGTAGATGAAAGAAAAAGAATGGGATGCGAGCAAACACCATCGAAGGATGTTTTCTGTTTCCCAGGTGCGATCGTGCATATATTAAAGGCGCGCAGCTTGAGCCACCATGGCAGCAACCGCAAGCGCGTCGCTCGTAGACTCGCCTTGGACCTCCGTTCGCGACGGGCCGCGTCAGGCTACATTATGTATAAACACATAACTATGCAAACAACGGCCAGGCATCGGGTATCTTTTTTGTTTCGGCAAGAAGGTCACCAACAATAAATAGTGAAGCGAGAAACGACTCACGGGGTGCATAGCCAACTGCCAAGCACCGAACTCCTGAACACGAGTCTACGTTGGGCCGTGACCGGGCGAAGCATTCCAGCATGGAACCGAACAGCCGTAGTAGCCTTTGAAAAGAAGCATAAGCACAATTTCGCACATGTTTACACAATGAAGCAATACACCATGCACGCTGCAATGTCAAATCCTCTCGTATTCAGAACAATCAATCAACAGCACATTTTAAAAAATATATACTATACTACAAACAAGCACTATAACTCACACGTGGGAGCTAGATACGAGCGCGCTTGGCGCGCGCCTAGGTTCTAGCAAGCTGTGGTTGTAGTCCAGCGTGCTTGGAATCGGATGACATCTGATTAATTATCCGTTCTTTCGGGATTTTTCCATGGGGGTCTTCGGGACTTTAAAGGTCCGTCTGATGGCCATCCCGGAACATCTTGAGGCCCTCTTGGGACGTATGGGGGGCCTCGTTGGCCTTCTTGCGCTCATCGTGGTTCGTTTCGAACCAATCCGGTGGCGTTGTAGCATCCCTTTCGGGCTATCCATGGGCGCCCTCATCTCCCTGGAGGGCGTGCTCTGCCGTCCAAAACCCTAAGATGGCTTGAAGACGGCACGAGGAAACCACCAGACGCCCTAAGATGGTCTCGGGGCGGCCCAAAGGGTTC
Source organism: Prorocentrum cordatum (assembly GCA_963575745.1). Taxonomy (NCBI): domain Eukaryota; class Dinophyceae; order Prorocentrales; family Prorocentraceae; genus Prorocentrum; species Prorocentrum cordatum. Next base: position 880,127 of record CAUYUJ010015693.1, on the reverse strand, counting down.
AGCCAACGCGCCCCGAGCCCCCCAAGAGATCCCCAAGAGGGCCCCAAGATGCCCCGAGGAGGGTCACGAGATATCATCCCATATTTCCAACATCGGTTTTACAACGGCTGGGGGAGCTCGCGATCCAAACGCTTGCCCAGCCTCTCCCCAACGTTTGAGCACATACGCGTTCCCCAAAGGCAACAGACGGCGGTGACTCGCCGTAAGCTAGGCGTCTTCGACCCGTCGTCCATACTGCTTGCAACAAAGGTGAACGGCCTGCATCGTGCGGCTGGCCCTTCTCAACTAGTCCTTGTGGCCTTCGGCCCTTCCGCAACCGCCGCAAGCGCAGCGCCCCACGCCAAGGCAACTCGCCTCCAGCCCAGCCAACCTGGCCCAACGTGAACCTCAAGACGGGCCTGGGCGGCCCGAAACGGCCACAGGTGGCCTCCAAGGAGGAGGAGGAGGAGGAGGAGGAGGAGGAGGAGGATGAGGAGGAGGGAGGAGGAAGAGGAGGAGGAGGAGGGGGAGGAGGAGGAGGAGGAGGGGGTTGCCTTCAAATTCGCCCTCCATGCCTCCAAGGCGGCCAAGGCCGCCCGCAGGGGGCCCGAAACTTTCCAAGACAGCCTGAAGAAGCCCAATCGGTCGGGAGGGGACCGATTGTTCCAATCGTCTGATTGGTTTCCAGTCTCTCGCGTTGTCGGGTTTCGAGCAGCCCAGATCGGTCCAACAGCCTCAGGGTGGCCAAATAGACCCCACGGAAGTCCCGAGATAGCCGACGAGCCACAACATGGCCCCCAAGGGGCCCCAATGGGGGCCCCCAAACGGCCCTATACACAGACATCGGGGAACGAATCAGCCACTTGACCAACATCGGGAGCGGCCAAGAGGGGGGTGTCCAAGAGGGGGGGGTGCAAATCATGATCGGCGGCATGTGCGCGGCCCAGCGGGGGGGGCCAGGGACGTAATGAAATAAGAAGAGGCGCCATGAAACCGGAGGAAAAATCATGGCCCCCGCCATGATATCCACCCCCCCCTAGTCATCACCCCCCTCTTTTCCGCCCCCGACAACACCTGCGTCCGCAATTCTATCTTCGAGTCCGTGGCGATCCACGCTGTGCACGCCAGACGCCAACGCCGAGGTCGTCGCGACGTGAGCCTGCCGCAGCGGGTCCAAGATGGGCCCCAAGAGGGCCCCAGATACTCCAGATTTTGTAATAAAGAGGGGGGTCTCATTTCGGGGGGGGTCTCTTCCAGGCTATCTTGGAGGGCCTGGGGGGGTCTGGGGACGATGTTTTGGAGGGTTCTCCCACGGGGGAGGTCTGAAATGGCTTGTCTTGGAGGGTCCAGACCCCCTCCCTTTTATTACGAAATCTGGAGTACCCCAAGATAGCTCGAGACAGGCCGAGCTGGAATCCAGCTCGCAGCGCTTCGGGCCAGCAGGAGGTCCCAGGCGGCCTCCGAACGCCCAGGACAGCCTGAGACCGCTCGCGATGAGGCGAAGGGGACTCCGGCTCGCAACTTTTCGGGCCCTCGGAGGGCCCAAGACGGCGTTCAAGCGGCCAGGGCGGGCTGCAAACGGGCCGAACATAGTCGAAGATCGCCCGTGAGAAGGCGAACTGGAATCCAACCTGCCGCTTTTCAAGCTCAAGAGTTTGGGTGACCCAAAATGGGGTCCAGCTGAAAAGGGGTGGTGCAATAGATTTGGGGCAATTGTATCGCAAATGCATTGCGCCGGAGAATTGTATTGCATTGTATTGCAAGTAATGTATTGCACGCGAATTTCCAGCAATACATCTGCGCCCCGGATTGTATTGCACGCCCCAACTGTATTGCAACCCCACAAATCAATTTCACCAAATCTATTGCACCACCCCCTTGTCGCTGGACCCCCTTTTGGGTCAACCCGAAAGAGGGCCTAAGCGCCCAGGATAGGCTCCGAGAGGGCCCCAGATCGATCGAGACAGGGCGACCTGGCGTCCACTTTTCGGGCCTCCAGGGATCTATAGGGCGGCATCTCGGAGCGCCCAGGGTGGGCTCCACAGAGTGTCGCGAACCCGCGCGTTCAAGACCCCGAACGAAGGGGGGTCGGCGGAGAAGGTCGGATCGGGCGAAAGGGGGGGATAGCAAAGGGGGGGTTTGAGAATCAGCTCACGTAGCTGATTTTCCCGGCGCCTCTCGGCGCCGGAGGCGGCTATGTATCGAGGAATGGGCCCCTCGGTGAAGCCGAAACCAGCTGCATGCAGCAAATTTCGTAACCCCCCCTTTCCCAATCCCCCCTCTTTCGCCCGGCCCGAGAAGGGGGAGGGAGAAGAACAGGGGTTAGCCGCGCCGCGTGCGCGCCGCGCGCACGCGGCGGTACCTGCGCGGCAACGGCGGCCCCCGTTTGGCGAGAACGTGCCGTTCTCGCCAAGCCGGCCTCGACGGGCCGTTTTTTTGCGAGGAGGCCCCCAAGAAAAACACGGCCTCGGCGGGCCCCTGACGCAAGGAGCGCGTCCAAGCAGGCTCAGAGGGCCCCAGGACGTGCCACGAGGCCCCAGGAGGGGTCCAAAAACGCCTGGGACTACGCGGCGGTAACTGCGCGGCAACGGCGGCAAAGCGAGTCGACGAAGATGGGGAGGGGCGCCTGTCGTCGTCGTCGTCGTCGTCATCGTCGTCGTCGCAGTCGTCGTCGTCATCGTCGTCGTCGTCGTCGTCGTCGTCGTCGTCGTCGTCGCCGTCGTCGCCGTCGTCGTCGTCGTCGTCGTCGTCGTCGTCGTCGTCGTCGTCGTCGTCGTCGTCAGACGTCGGAAACTGGAGGGGGGGACGGAGCGCCGGGAATTCCTCGCTGGGGCCATGGGGTTCCGAACCCCGAAGTTCAGGGTGTTACGCTGAAGCCCTGATGAGTGGGGTTCGAAACCCTGGGGCATGCCGCAAAAGAAGATGACGGTCGTCGGCGGCGAAGGCGGGGCCAGGGGGTTCCGAACCCCGAAGTTCAGGGCTTCAGCGTGAAACCGACACCCTGAACTTCGGGCCCTGAACTTCGGGGTTCTGGGCCCTGGGCCCCCCAGAGCCAACAAAAACTTGAACTTCGGAGTAAACAAGCTGCCACCCCCGAAGTTCAGGGCTGCATGCCGAGGCCCTGAACTTCCGGGTGGGCAGCTTGCCCACCTCGAAGTGCGGGAATCTTCCGCGACAGCTTCAGTAGGAGGGCGAGAGCTCTCAAGCTTCGGGGCTGGCAGTTTGCCAACCCCGAATTTCAAGTTCAGTGGCCCCGGGGGCCCCAGGGCTCCGAACCCCGAGAGTCAGGGTACACGCTGAAACCCTGAACTTCGGGGTTCGGACCCCCAGTGTGCCCGGCCCTCGCCGCCGACGCCCGCTGCCTGCTTCTGCGGCGGGGCCTCCGGGCTCCGAGCGCCCCGGGAAGTTCGGGGCTTCCGTGTGCGGCCCTGGACTTCAGGAGGGGAATAAACACACAGACACAAGTAATCGTCGATTCCCCAGAAAATATTGGAAAATATAAGAAAATATGGAAAATAGGGGGATCTTTTTATTTGTGTGTATTTATTTGTGTGTCCTGGGGCCCCTTCAGGCTTTCGGGGCTTGGCACCCGCGGCAGGCCTGGCCCTCGCCGCCCGGCGGCCGCTGCTTCCTGCTGCGGCGGGGCCCGGGGCTTCCGAACCCCGAAGCCCAGGGCTCCACACCGAATCCCTGAACTTTTTTTTTCCCCCAACGCAAAGCATGTCTCGCTGGCTGTATGCCTCCAGTCCCAGGGCGTGCATCTAAAATCGCCTCTCACGGGAAGCTCACAGATCGTGCCGAGGAGGAAGGGCGGCGCCGTGTGAAGATCCCCTGTGGCCCAAACGGCCACAGACCGAAACCCTGAACTTCGGGGTTCGGAGCCCCCCGGGCCCCACCTTCGCCGCCGACAGCGACGACAGCTGTTGTCTTTTGTGCCGGGGCCGTGGGGCTCCGAACGCCAATCTTCGAGTTTCAGCGGGACGCCCGGAACTCCGGGGTTCGGAGCCCACGGCCCCGCTTACGGCGACAGCTGTCTCCAGTCGCGACGCAACTTCGCAACCAAGTCGCAAAATAACACGGCCCAAGGGCGCTGGAGATGGGGCGATCTTGAATCCAATTGGCAATTTTTCGGGCGCTTAGGGGTCCAAGAACGATGAGGATGGGCTTCGCATGGTGCTGTGGATGGTGCTGGCTGGCCTTTGTCGTCGCCGTCATCGTCGTCGTCGTCGTCGTCGTCGGTGTCGTCGTCGTCGGCGTCGTTGTTGGCGGCGGCGGCGGCGTCGTCGCCGCGCCCCCTGTGGAGACCCTCTCTTGCGCCACATTTTGTGCCCCCTGTGGACAGAACGAGCCCGCTGTTCTCGCCTGGCTCTCGCTTGCCTTTGGCGACGACGAGCCCGCCTTCGCCAAAATTGTGCGCGAGAGCGGCCTCTTCTCGCCTCGTTCTGGGCTCGTTCTCGCGGGCATTTGGCGAGGACGAGCCGTTCTCGCCCAAAAGCGGGCGGGTATCGGCCTCGGCTGCCTGCGGGGCAACAGGAGGCAGAGACCGCCGTCGGCGGCGGCGGCGGGCCCCCCCACGGTTCCGAACCCCGAACTTCAGTGCACTGCTTCTTGTTATCGTTATCACGTTTTTGAAGAAGCCCCAGGACACACAAATAAATACACACAAATAAAAAGATCCCCCATATTTTCCCATATTTTCAGTGCTTTTGTCTTCCCCCCCACTTCCCATATTTTCTCATATTTTCAAGGGAATCGACGATTAATTGTGTCTGTGTGTTTTTTCCCCTCCTGAGTTTTGTGGTCTTCAGCACCGGATGATGCGGACGGCGCGCGTATCCCTACATGCCCATCCAGACATGATTCTGGGGCGAATTGCCTGGATAAGAAACTCGGAGGCACGCAGTGAAACAAGGCGGGTGGAGTCCGAGTCCATCAGACCGCAGTCTCCGATCAGCCTGACACAGGCTTTCAGGATTGCACCCTTTGCGGAGCTGTGGCGACTTTGCCTCCAGGAGCGTTTGTCATTACCCAGGGTATCCATCTCCTTGTCCACCCTTCCTCGTACCCCCCTGCTGCGTGGGTTGGTCGCGGGGCCGGTCGCAGTTTGGTCGTAGGCGGATCGCGAGCAGGTCGCGGGGCGGATCGGGGCTGGGCCGCGGCTGGGTCGCGGACGCGTGGCGGCTGGGTCGCGAGCTCGTCGATGAGTTTCGATATCCGTGGGCCCTTCCAGGGCCCCAGGGCCGTCGGGCCTCGGGACCGTCTGGAAATGATTGGGGATACTCCTCCTCCTCCTCCTCCTCCTCCTCCTCCTCCTCCTCCTCCTCCTCCTCGCCCACCACGAAAAGAGAACGGAACGCGGGACGCGGTCACCGACGCTGTCGGCCCGGGCGGCGCGGGCTCCCCCCTCTGGGGCTTTGCCGCGCACCCCGTCTCCCAATCACCCCGCGACATTCCGATCAAGAGCGCCGATCCATGTACTTACTCGTCTTCGGCATCTGAGGGTGCGGGGCACTTTGGGAGCATGTTGGGCCTGCGAGGTCTTTCGGACCCGTCCCAGGACCTGGGAAGACCCGGAAGGCCTTCAAGACGGCTTCATTCAAAAGCCCAAGACGGCCTCACGCAAATTACGGTGTCGGCAAGAGCGAGCAAGAGAATGACAAACAAGATGATAATAACGAAGAGGAACACAAACGATGACGAGGAGCAAGAGGAGCAAACACGTTGGGCAATAGGGAGACAGGCGGGTGATGACGCCGACTTAAGTGAAGGCTGAGGCGGGGAGGTCGAGGGGGGCGAAGAGGATAGAGTGACACGAATAGCATGACCAACATACCTACGGAATCAAGCGTTGTTTTCGATCCCGCCCTCCCCCCAAAACACCGAGGTCTGCTACAACGACCGAGATATCCCCATGACGTCCCCGAAGTTCCCGCGACGGTTTCCGGATGCGCCTGACGGGCCAGCGACGCCCGAGGCGACCCCGGAGGCCCCCGAAGGGCCCCGGGAGGCTCCATAGCGTCGCCCCGCTCACTTCGGCACACCTCTCGCACAGATCGTGGCCCGCAGGGAGATCCCCGCACGGCCCCAAAGGCAATGTCCGCATCCCGCTCCCCCGCCTACCGTCGGGGCGTTGACCTAAGGACCCCCAAATAAGGAACGAGGCCCCTGTTTTCCATAAGCTCACCTTCGATTTCCTGTCGAAGACATAAGGGAAGCCTGAGGCAGGCTGTGAACACACGTCAGGAACGCGGAGCCCCTCCCCAGCGAAAAGGGGTCCTTCTTCAGGGCCCCGACTGTACTTCGGCACGCCTCTCGCATGGATCGTGGCCCACAGGGCTCTCCACACACGGCCCCAGCGAGAAGGGGGTTCGCACTGCGCCCCCCTCGCCCATTGTGCGGCACGACCCGCCACGCGCATCGTGCCCTCGGGGAGCACCATCCACAGGCTCAGAGACAAGGCTTGTGCAGTCGGGGCGTTGACCTAAGGAACCCCAAATAAGGAACGAGACCCCTCCTTCCCATAAGCTAACCTTCGATTTCCCATGGAAAACCTTAAGGGAAACCCAAGGCAAACTGTAGCACAATCAAGGAACACCGAGCCCCTCCCCAACGGTAAGGGTTCCTTCTGCAGCGCCCCGACTGTACAGCGCCCCCGCGCTCATGTTGGCACACTCGTCGCGCGAGCCATGCCCCAGAAAGAACTCCGCCTGTGGCTCCAGCGGGCAGCTTCGCGTGGCGTCCCCCTGCCTCTTTCGGCACATGCCTCGCAAGGGTCGTCTTCGCGCGGCGGCATTGGCATTGCCAGAACTTGCGGGGTAAACGCGGCTCCTTCCAGAGCCAGATGATCACCGCAATGTAGCAAGCACGGCATTTGGGCGGCCCGAATGGGAGTCACCAAGCGATATTTCGGCATTCCAGGGCCCTCTACGGGGCCCTCGTGCAACCCTCTTAGAACGCTACACTCATACATTATTACGCACGTGCATGCTTGCCTCTCGGGGCCTTCGGAGACTCTTCCAAACCGTCTTGGAAGCGATTCGGGGCCCTCTGGAGCCGCCTTGAAAACGGTCTGGAGTCAAGCAGGGGAATCTGCCCAGGTTGTGGGCCAGAGGCATCATAAACGCATTTTTCCCTCCCAGCGTAATTTTGGAGAGGAGGGGAAAGGGAAGGAAAGGGCACACGCGAAGCCTCACTCCGAAGTCTCTTCGCACCTCCTCCAGCGGACACATCCTGCCCCCTTGTGGACAGCAGGAGCACAAACATGTCCCACGGACTCGGTGAGTGAGCGATGCCCCCACTACACTATGAGAGCGCTCATGCAGCAAAGTGTGGCTCATTTCCCGCCGCATGAGATGCGTTTATGATGATGAGGCATCATAAACGCATCTTGGGGTCTCTCTGAAATGTCTCGGCGCCCGGTCGGGGGCCGCTTGCGGGTCTCCCGGGGGCTTCCTGGGGGCTTCGGGGCCTCTCGGGGTTCTACTTTGGGCACTCTTTTGGGCCTCACCGGGACCTCCCGAGGGCCTCTTGGGGCTTGTCAGGGGCCTGTTGGGGGCCTCGGGGGCCATCTTTGGGTGGAGGGCTCGAAATTGTAGCTCGGGTTCCCCTTCTTGGGCCCATCTTGGCGCCCTCTGGGGGCCCCCTTGGGCCCTCTAGGGGCCTTCTTGCGGGCCTCTTGGGCAGTCCTCGGGGCGACTTTGGAAACCTCTGGAGTCGTCTTGGACCGTGTTGAAACCAGAAAAGCGGATATGTTAAAAATGTAAATATTCCGAGGGAATGGGGCGATTTGTTGCTTCTCGGGGCCATCTGGAGGGTCCTCCTGGAGCGGTCTGGAAGCGTCGTGGACACCTCTTGAGCCTTTTGCGACGCATCTTGGGCCATCGAAGACTTTTGGAAGGCGTCGTGGGGGTGACTCGGGGCCGTCTTGGGCCGCCGTGACGGCTGTCCAGTGGCTCTCAAAAATGATGTTTGCCCTCCCCCCCCCCTCCCCCCCTCCCTCCCTTCCTTCCGCCCCCCCCCCCCCCCCCCCCCGAAACGGGCCTGGTTCCCGGCACACGCATTTGCGGTCGTGGTCACGGCCCCAGGTCCGCTGGGCCGTCCCCCGATGAATACGGGAATGCCGTGTACAATTTGCACCGACCCCACTCCATACTACGGAAATCGTCGAGGTGTCATATGCCATGTGGCAGCTCATGTGTGCGACTTGCGCACATGGAGCCTGCTTTCTGGTCCCACTTGCCGACTGCAGTTTTCATACGATTACGATGAGCTTCTCACTGGGAGTTGTCTCCGTTTCTGATGCATGTCCACCCTTCGTGTTCGAGCATTGCACTGCTCGCAGGTGGAAACCCCACAACGCTCACATGATAGCCAAGTGACGCGAAGCTTCACGCAACTGTCGTGCGACACCTATCCAGTTCTCCTGTGCTAGCCATAAAGCTCCAATACTATTCGCGATCACTGCTCAATGTCAAACCAAAAACTCCAAAATTTCAGCCAGGATGCGAATACACATTCCAACTGGGGCACCCAGAATGAATTCATACTCTTAAGACGTGCGTTTGACTTCTGCATGCCTTCACGGACCTCTGCACATCGAATGACCCCACTTTCGGCTCAAGAGGGCTGGTTGTCATTGGCACCTCTTGGTTTTCGGCCGGCTGGGAACTGGCCCACTTGGTTGCAATCGGTACCAATCGGTTGGGATTGGTCCCACATGCACTCTCCACCCCCCCCCCCCCGGGTTCGAACCGGGGTGGGAGGGGTGGCTCCGCCCCTTCCCGCCCCCCCCCTGGCTCGGAGTGGGAAGCTGCCTTGCCCTCCCACGCCCCGCCGTTTCGAACCGGGGGGGGGGTGCGCCTGGCCTGCCAGTAGAGGCGGACAGCGCTCTTTCGAACCCCCTCAGGACACTCCCAAGAAACCAACCACCTTCAACACCGACGGAACACCCTTTATTCTTTGCCGTCTCCGTCTCCTCCTCGTTGTCCTCCTCCTCCTCCTGCTCCTCCACCTCGTCCTCGTCCTAGTCCTCGGCCTGCTCCTTGTCCTCCTCATCCTCCCAGCTTGGTTCCCGTATGTGTCTCTTCCTCCCTTTTCCCCATCAAGATGTACGAGCAGCGTTCTGAATGGGCTGGTGAGGATACGAGAAGCGTGAATAAGTCAATCCTTCTTGGACAATCGGAGGCCCCTCAAGGCTCAAACAGCCTTCGAGATGCCCCATGGCAGCCCAAGAAGTCCCCTCAGAACCCCCCAAACGGCCCAAGGGGACCCAAAGATGGCCCCAAGAAGACCCCAGCACGGACCAAGCGGTTCCCAGGGGCACTCCGAGAAACCTTAATATAGGCTCCGAAGAGGACAACCAGCGCAAAAACTGCCGCAGACGGCCAAACACGCCCCCCAAAAGCTCCAAGACGACCCAAAGAGGCCCCCCAAGAGGCCCCAGTATCCCACAAGAGGCCCCCACGAAGCCCCCGTGAGGTTTCCAAGCAGCCCCGTGATGACTGGACTGTACGTGCTCCGGACGGGCACCCCGCGAAGCGAGAGGAATCTTGCGCATTCCCTGCCTGTTGCCTCTCACCGCCCGCTCTCCAATTCCGCCGCCATTTACGGGGCTCTTCAATCACATCAACCAAAGAGAGACTGTACACACATTAGCACACTTGATCCTTCATGCGCCACATTCTGGACACCAGACGTCATCAATGACCCGGCAGGCGGCAGTGGCTCGTGGAAGGAACGGAATGCAGAGTAGGACGTGGAGTCGGCAGCATCATCAGCATGGAGGGTTTCGAGAAGATAGCCTGTCAGGTGGCTTGAAGGCCTCCCTCTTCTTCTCTCCCTCCTCCTCTTCTTCCTCCTTCTCCTCCTCCTCCTCCTCCTCCTCCTCCTCTTCCCTTCTCCTGCTCTTTATTTACCTCCTTCTGCGTCCTTGTTATTGGTCAGATGATCAAGATATCCTGACGCATCTGATGTAGTTTTCCATCCCCTCCTAGCTCAGAGGATCCCTGAAGGAGGATCTTCGAGGCGGAACCTCCCTTGACGTCGACCGACGACGTGGCAGGGCGCGCGCGCCGCTCCATACATTCAGCTGCAGCGCAGCGCAGGCTGCGCTCCGTTCCCCATTTACGTTTGCAGCTGGAGCCACTTTTCCTTGATTTGGCGGCGCGCACAAGGGGGTGGGGGGGGGGGAGGGCTTCTTAGAAGCAGGCTGCTTCTTAGAAGGCGCCGGCCTTACATCTATAGATAAGGCCCGCGCCTTCTAAGAAGCAGGGGTGCTTCTAAGAAGCCCTCCCCCCTCCCCCCACCCCCCTCTGCGCGTGGCTGATTGATGGGGCAACACATGAATTGAGCCCAGCGCGTGTGGCAGCGCGCTTGCAGGGCAAACTAACGCAGGCTGGAGCAAGTCTTCCCCGACTGGTGCCATTTTCGCTGGCGGGCTGCAGTCGAACTCTGGCGATTGCGATGGCGCTGGGCGATGCCCCTTGGCAATGCTCCTGGGCCCCCCAATGCCAACGTCATCCCTGGGTCGTCTTGAATGATGAGAACTCCATCTAGTGTCAAACCCACTTGTGCCGTCAAAGACGGAAGGCAGACCTAGGTCGGTGAGATCGGGAAGCGCACACGCTGGGGCATCTGGAGTAGTATCTTGGTGGTTTCTCGCTGTTCCCATGTTCCCATGGAATCTTCCACATTCGAAAGAATTCGAACATTCCGGACGTCGAATTGATCGTTGGCAGATGGGTCGTCGCAACGTTGGCCAAAGGTTGCCTGTTGATCTCCGCATCGTCATCTTCTCCCGTGGCGGATGGGCGCCAGATTTTCATCACCAACAACGATTTCTCCATGGTCCCCTCTCCCACATGGTCCCGAATCTCTTCCGTGACGTACGGATTAAGATTGTCCATCCAAGCCTGATTTTCCGCTGGGAGGTCGGTCCCATACGCCATGCCGTATGCTCCTGGAACCTCCCATTTATTTTTCCGAAACAATCGCATAATCAATTTCTTGCTCTTGGTGTGCTTTGGCCTCGATCCATTTCTTATTTGGAACTCCTGGTGCTGATCGGGAAACAGACGAGGCCCGCGACATCTGATCGTAATATCGCGAGGTCTCTCGCTCACTCTCTGAATCCTTTCCTGAATCATTCGTTTCTTTTCCGAGAATCGAGATATTGCGATGCATTCCAGACCCCGCCTTCTGGATAACTAATTTCCAAGATCGGTCGGACTCTCATTTGAAATCACGCCATAACTGCCAGTTGTGTTGCGGCTGCGTTGATAGCCGTCGCCTGGGTCAACACAGGGGGCATCACCCTCTTCTTTCGGCTGATTTACTTGCTTTTGGTCAGATGATCAAGATGACCTGGCGCATATGATGTATATTCTCCATCGCCTCCGAGGTTTAGGTTAAACGATCCCCAACCGAGGATCTTCAAGGCGGAACCTCCGTTGATGTTGACAGACAACATGGCGGCGCGCGCACGCCGCTCTCTTTACAGCTAGAACGAAGCGCAGGCTGCGCTCCGTTCTCCAGTGCAGTTGCCAATGGAGCCACCTGCTTTGAGGGGCAAAATGCGGCTTGAGTCAAACGCGTGTGGCGGCAAGCGCTGGAAGGGTAAAGGAACGCATGAGGGAGCGACAGGCATCGAACATCCCGCTCCCTACTCCACCTGCTCCTCCTGCTGCAGCTGCTCCTCCTCTGTCCTCCTCCTTCTCTTTTCGTATGAGCACCCCTCATCGTTTTGTCCTCCGTCTTCTCCCCCGTCGCTCCCCTGCCATTCCTCCTCTTGCCGGCAGCAGGCCTCGGGCGGCACCGGTATGAAGGGCGATGGGTCGATGGGCACGCACCGCCCGCGGGCCTTGGACTGCACCTGTATCGGGGGCGTCCGTCCTCGTGCGTTACTGCCAACTCTTCGAAGGCGCACGTCGGCGGCGGCGGCGAGGGGAAAGGAACGGTGAGGACGATGGGAGACGATGGCGACAACACCCCCAATGACAACAACAACGCCAGCACCATCCGGAACATACGCGCGACGTTCTTTGCTTAGTTGTTTGTTTTGTTGTTATGTATGGTCTCGTTTTTTTTGTTTTCGCGGACGTGCCGTTCGCACCACGAGCTGATTGAAACAAGCATAGAACGCGAAACTGATCGAAGAGGACGAGGAAAATGAATCGAGAATGGAGAATGCGCAGTATGTGCATCAATCCCCATAAGGCTCCATCGATCACTTATACGAAGAGGCCTCACACAACGACTCAGGAAAGGAAGACGCACAATGCATGGTAAGTCAACGCCCATGCACCTCCCACTGGTTTTTAGCAGCGGCAGCATTGGTATCTTGCAGTCGCTCCAACAATGGCAGACATGATGCCTGTAACGATGATAGCGACACCAGTGGCGATCGCGGCATCTTCTGGATCCGCAATCGGAAACGGTTTACACAACCATGGCCTCAGATCGCATCCCCGTTCTAGCACAGCCGAGTTTGCAGTCTGTTTGACCTCCTGTTTGTTGCTCCCTCCCATGAAGGAAGCCAATCCCTTCATAGATAATGCAACTCATGTTTCCGTGCGTCCCCGTGAAGAACTGCTCGAAATCGGTCCCCAGGCCACCCTCGACACCATCTTGGCAGCTGATTCGAGCCGAATCTGGCTGCGGCGACGATGGACCTCCCTAATTAGGGAACAACAGCACATTTCCCCCAGCAGTGTGTCGTGAACCTTGCAGGCTGTTGTGCGAAGCGGTCCGGCTGGAGGGACGCCCTCTTCGTCACGCGGGATGGCCTAAGCGACCCTCGCAGTCCCACCGCGCTCCATCCTGCCGAAGAGGCCCCTCTGGACAACATCCTTCTCGAACGGTCCACGAGGCGACCCCTGGGGACTCGCAGGGTGCCCCTGGAGGCGCGCGGGGGCCAGCTGGAGCCTGTCCTGGGAGGGGGACGCCCATTTCTCGGCGCGCTCGGGCGCCTCACGCGACCCCCGCAGTCTCCCTGCGCCACCCTCTTTCCGGGGAAGCTTCGCGGAAGTCCCTGGGAATTCTCAGCAGACGCTGGAGGTTTCCCTGATGCCAATAGAGCCATGGAAGCCGCCGCCGTGAAGGGGAGCTCTCTGCTCGCTTCGCTCGGGAGCTATTCGATGGATACGGGCGACTCCTGCTCAAACACGCGCTCAGCCTGCAGCTTCCTTGCGCACCGGGTCTACACTCTACACAACTTGATTGTTTCTGTCGATGGGTTGGGCCAGCATGCTGGCGTAATTCCACGGCGGCGCAACCTTGCCACGGTGGCGCTCCCCGCGCCACGATCATATTCCCCAAACTATGCTAGCACTTAGGGTTTTTTTTGCAAGGGTTCTTACTTCTTTTGTAAGGAACTGGGCCTGAATTTTGGTCTGGTGGCTACATTGTCGCCGCCCCGTCGCTGCCTCGTCGCAGCCCGTCGTCTGGGCCTGATTGTCGGTCTTGCGGCTATGTTGTCGCCGTCGCTGCCCCGTCGCCGCCTCGTTGCAGCCCGTCGTGGGCCTGATTGTCGGTCTGGCTGCTTTGTTGTCGCCGTCGCCGCCCCGTCGCCGCCTAAGTTGCACAACGTAGATTGCATTGCATATGTTGCACCACATAGATGACAACACATATATTCCCCAATCAGCGCTTGCACTGAAGGGGTCCTAGCGGATTTTCCCCAATCCGTGCTTGCACTGAAAGGGTCCTAGCCGATCTTGAAAGGTTTGGAGAAAATAGGCGGCCGATTTCGGTAGGCCGCCGGGTTCCTGGGTTCCTGGTTCCGGTCTCCCGGTTCTGGGCCGATTTCGCTTGGGCGGCGGGGTTCCCAGGTCTCCAAGTTCCTGGGATCCTGGTCGATCTCCTTATCGATCGGTCTCACAATCGATCTTATTACCCACCTCTCGATCGACCTCACAATCGATCTGACTATCGATCTCACAATGGATCTAACTATAGATCGCACGGGCGATCTCACCATATATCTCTCGATCTCACTGAATCGACTTCAATAACGGTCTCACAATCGGCCATACTATCGTCCTCGCTATGGGTCTCACTTGCGGTATCACGATCGATCCGACAATCGATCTCGATGTCCATATCATTAATTCTCAAAGCATCCACTGATCTGGTTGTTCTCTGGAATAATGAAACATTTGGCGAAGGTGGGCGGCCGATTTCGGTAGGCCGCCGGTTTCCCGTGTTCCCGGTTCCGGTTTCCCGGGTTCCCGGTTCTGGGCCGATTCCGCTTGGGCGGCGGGGTTCCCAGGTTTCTGGGTTCCTGGTCGATCTCCTTATCGATCGGTCTCACAATCGATATCATTACCCACCTCTCTATCGATCTCACGATCGATCTCACAATCGATCTGACTATCGATTTCACAATCGATCTAACTATAGATCGCACGAGAGATCTCACCATCTATCTCACTCTCGATCTCACTGAATCGACTTCAGCATCGGTCTCACGATCGGCCTTATTATCGTCCTCGCTATCGATCCTATTTTCGATCTCACTGTCGATCCTAAAATCGATCTGGATGTCCAAGCCATCCACTGATGGTTTTTACTGCGGTATAATGAGATCGATAATGGAATCGATAGAGGTGGCTAGTGAGATCGATGGTGAGACCGATCGATGGGGATATCGACCAGGAACCCGTGAACCAAGAAACCTGGGAACCTCGCCGCCCAGCGAAATCGGCGTGGAACCCGGAACCGGTAACCCGGTAACCCGGAACCGCGAACCCAAGAACCCGGCGGTCCACCGAAATCGGCCGCCCACTTCCGCCAAATCCTGCAAGATCCGCTAGGACCCCTTCAGTGCAAGCACGGATTAGGGAGACACATAGGCTAGATTGCAACACGTCACTTGCGCCACATAGATTCTCCTTTCTAAAATAAGAATGGACTCTACCCCCCCGGAGTCAACGGGGCGCCTTTCGTATTGCAATTTGCATATGCTTCTGCCCCATCGTCCATCCGCCCGCCCCGACTACCTCCCCGACTACCTCCTCGACGCCCTCCCTGGTGAGGCCCCCGACGTCACTTCCGACTTCCTGCCCGAACGATGCTTCCGACGCCCGTGCCGACGCCCGACTTCGACTCTTGCCTGGCCCGTCCAACAACCCGACGCCCAGCCAGACGCCAGAGCGCCAGAGGCCGCTACTCGAGGCGGCGCTCGAGGACGAGGTGGCGGAGGAGGCCGCGGGGGCGGCACTCGGAGGAGGGCACCGTCGAGGAGGCGGAGGAGGAGGAGGACGCCGGCGGCGTTGTGGAAGAGGTCGTGCAGGAGATGTGCGGGGGGATCATCTCGGCGACGTGGGCGTGGCCCCGTGGGGGGGGGCAGGGGGCGGCGCGCGGCCCCTGTGGAGGCTGGGGCGACGCCCGTGCGCGTGTTGGCAGCGGCAGCAGCTAGAGGCCTCCTAGATGGGGTCGGAGTAGATGGGGTCGGAGGACGCGCTGCATCGCCGATAAATCGGCGATACATCGCCGATGCATCGGCGATGCATCGGCGACATCGGCGATGCATTGGCAACGCCAGCTTTGAGAACGTCGGGCTCCACATCGAGCCGCATCGCCGATGCGGCGCGATCCTCCGACCCCCTCCACCCCACCCCAGGAGGCCTAGAGCAGCGCTCCTGGAGGGGAACATCGAAGGGGCCCCGGGACACACAAATAGACACACACACAAATAAAAAGATTCCCCATATTTTCCCGTATGTTCCAGGTTCCTGTCTTCCCCCCCACTGCCCATATTTTCCCATACTCTCTGGGGAGTCGGCGATTCATGGTGTCTGTGTTTTGCCCCTCCTGAAGCATGTGCTATGCTCTCTCGGGCGGCAACAGACAGCTCGGAGTCGGTCTGCATTGCGAGCTTGTCACCAGTGCAGCGCTTTGAGCCCCACGCAGTTTGCGTACCCCGTGGGCTCGATTCTCACAGCCCTGGGGAGGCGCCTCCTCGTCGGATACTCCGCTGGGTGTGGCGCGTGGCCACACTGAAGCAACATATGTACCCGCGATCGATCACATGCTCTCGCCTCCCACTTTTCACTGTTAACACAGGGGCGGCAGACGCCACTCGTTCAAGCGATTCAGTTGCTGTCGTTGGCACGTCTTCCTACGCCCCGCCCGCTTTCAACCCCGGTGCACATGTGAGTGATGTACAAACGACGTATACCATGCGGTTCCAGCTCTGGAGTTGATGACATGCAAGACACGGGAGGCGCTGGCACTTCTCCTGGAGCCGACTCGGGGGGAATATCAAGAGGACCCTAGGCCAGGAAGGCTGGGGTGACTGGGGCGGTGCCTCTAGCGAAGACCGTGCAACTCCTGTCTCTGTTCCGTGCTCAGTTCCGCTTGCTTCCGGGAAGGCTGCTGAAACCGCCGCCCTGCGGCGTTTTCGGGAGCGGCCAAGAGGGGGGTGTCCAAGAGGGGGGGGTGCACATCATGGCCGGCGGCATGTGCGCGGCCAAGCGGGGGGGCCAGGGACGTAATGAAATAAGAAGAGGCGCCATGAAATCTGCGGAAATATCATGGCCCACGCCATGATATCCACACCCCCTAGTCATCACCCCCCTCTTTGCCGCCCCCGATCTCTGAGTACCCCTCCCATCGACGCCAACGGCCCGGGACCCGCCGCTGGCAGCCGACGCTCCCCCGAACCCCGGCCCCGCCGGCGGACGGCGACCCGACCCCACCGTCGCCAAGGGGGACGAAGGCGACGACGTCGCGGACGAGCTGGGCGTGGGAGCCCGCCCCCCCCCCCCCGCACCCTCGCCGACGCCGCGCCCGACGTCCTGCCCGACGCCTCCTTCGGGGCCGCGGCCGACGGGTCCCCCGACCGCCCCGGGGACAGCAGTCGGCAGCCGGTTCCCATTCCAGTCCAGCTCGTGGCGTCTGCCAGCGGCCCCGTGCCGGCCCTGGAGCTGATTGCCGCAGCCGCGCGGGCGGGCGGGGCGGTCTGCGGCCGTGAAAACCGTGGCGTGCCCGGGGGAGGGCTGGGGCGTCGCGACAGAGCCCTGGCTGGGGACGGCGACGCGCTGTGCAAGCTGCCTGCCGGGCTGATCCGATGAGACCCCTCGACGGCGAGACGCCTGGCGAGTGCGTCAAACGGCTCCAGCGTGAGGTTGGGTCCACTTTAATCAGCGGGTGGCATGCTTTTTCCTGCGCGGCGCAGTTCGAGGGAAGGCAGCGCGTTACCTTCGACCCCCAGAGACGGTCGGCTGTCCAATGCCTGACCTTCCTCAGCGAGCTTGCGGCCGCAGGACACGACGTAGCGGAGTGGGCCGAGCGAAAGGGCGGGGTGCTGCCGCGGAATGGGCACGGGAAGCGGCCCGAGCCCCAACTGGGGCCCGTTGGCTCTGGTTGGCGTCCGCGGCGCACCTGGTTCTGGTACCCCATTCGACTTGGCTCGCGCCGCCCCGACCTGCCGGGCCTTTTGGCCCCCCCCCTGGTCTCCCTGCCGAGGTCCTCGCGCGGCCTTCCTGCCCGCTCCTGCCTCCCTCCCTCCTTCCCCCCCCTCCGTCCCCCCCGCCCACCTGCCGGCGCCGCCCCGGCAACGGCGGCCCCGCCAGTCTTCTGGCCGCAGTCTCTGTGTTACCTGCGCTGCGCGGCCTAGCGCCGCGCTGGGTTCACGACGGTGCTCGTCGGCAAGCTCGCCGAGGGCACCTTCCTGGTCCCCTCCCGACCGCAGGTCACTTTGTCCTTGCTCTGCCAGTGGCGCCCTTCGACCTGGTCGGCTGCCCATCTGGCTGTGCCCCTGGCCGTCGCCTTCTGGTCACGGCCCTTCGCTTGCTCGGTTCTCGTGCCTTTGAGGCCCCTGTGCGGGCTCGCCTCCGCAGCCGCTCCTGGGCGGCCTCCCTGGCATCCTTGCACCTGGCTTTGCTCCGAGTCGGCTGACGACGCTGCATGGCTGACCCTCACCCTTGGCTCACGGGCTTCCTGTTCGGCTAAGCCCTCGTGCTCGCCCTGCACTTCGCCTTGTTCTCTGGCACGCACACGAAATTGAGCAGGGACCGACCGTCCCAGTATTCCTATAGTCCTACCACGAAATGTTCTTAGAACCCCCATATGTTCTCATAATCGAAACAATGTTCTTAGAACATTACCCAGTGCGACCCTACCTAGAATTTGTAGCCCCTAGGAAAGCAGCATTAGTTGCTATGCTATGCTATGATATGCTATGCTATGCTGCGCTATGCTATGCTATGATATGCTATGCAATGCTGCGCTATGCTATGCTATGCTAGGCTAGGCTATGCTATGCTATGCTGCGCTATGCTATCATATGCTATGCTATGCTATGCTATGCTATGCTATGATATGCTATGCTTGGCTATGTTATGTTATGCTATGCTATGCGAATGCAGCGCTGCGCTATGCTAAGCAAAGCTATGCTAACCCTCTAGGCAGAGCCTAGGTAGAGACTAAGCTAAGACGAGATAAGCAACGCTAAGATGAGGGGACGTAACTGGGGGAACCACGGGGCGGATGCCGGGGGAACCGCCCGGGGCGAGGACCACTGCCCGGCCCTTTAAGCACAGCCAATAAGAGCCCTTCTAGGCAGAGCCTAGGTAGGGAATAAGCCCGATGTGATACAACAAGACGGCCCCAGCCAGAAATGTTCTGAGAACATCTCGCGGAAAAAACACAACAGGTTCTTAGAACACTCTTTGGTGGGCCTATAAGCGAGCCAGGACGCCTCGCCACTGCTAGTTTTCACGGCCCGAGTGGTTGGACGCCCGAGTTATCCGGGGTAACTCGGGTCCGGGGTAACTCGGGTTTGGGTTCCCGAAAAACGAACCCGAGTTAACCCTGACCCGAAATTACCCCTGATGATTCGGGGCTCTGGACGCCCGAGTTATCCGGGGTAACTCGGGTCCGGGATAACTCGGGTTCGGACTCCCGAACAACGAACCCGAGTTAGCCCTGACCCGAGTTAGCCCTGATGATCCGGGGCTCTGAGGTGGGGCTCCCTCGCCCCCGGGGCCCCGCCGGCCGCCAAGAGCGCCTCTTCGCGCCCTCCGCCCGTCGCGTGCCCGTACTGTGCCCCGGCGCGCCCACGCTGCTGCTCGACCGCCGTCTGGCCCTCTTGGCGGCCGCCGGCTTGGAGAAAATGGTGTACGAGAGAACGAGAGAGAGGGAAAGAGAGAGGGAGAGAGAGAGAGAGAGAGGCAGGGAAGGAGAGAGAGAGGCAAGGAAGGAGAGAGAGAGGCAAGGAAGGAGGCAGGAAGGGGGGAGAGAGAGAAAGAGAGAGAGAGAGGCAAGGAAGGAAGGAGAGAGAGAGAGAGAGAGATAGAGAGCGAGATAGAGAGCGAGAGAGAGAGAGAGGAAAGGAGGAATCATACCGTCTTATCGCTTGCTGCGCTGGATCAACCGGCCAGGAAGCACAAGACAAGAAGTCTGTGTGTGTGTGTGTGTGCGCATGCTGCTGGTGAGCGCGATGCTTTCGCACCCTGCTGCGTCTCTACGCTTGCTTCGTCGGCCCCCCTGCTGTCTCCGCGGGCTTCTGGTCCCCGCCTTCGACAGTCATGCTACAGTCGAGGCGTTGATCTAAGGAACCCTAAATAAGGAACGAGGCCCCTATTTTCCATAAGTTGAACCTCGATTTCGTGTCGAAAACCTAAGGAAAATCCAAGGCAAGCTGCGAAACAACTAAGGAACACGGAGCCCCTCCCCAACGAAAAGGGTTCCTTCTTCAGGGCCCCGACTGTACGACGAGTGGCCTCTGGGCACGTGTACGGCCAACTTCTCCTTTCCTGGCCCCGCCCCGCCTCGCTGCCGCTCCTGCCTCTTCCCCCGCACTGCCCTCGCGGTGATTGGGTCCAACACCCCTTCGCGGGATCGCGGACCAAACCCTTCCGCAGATTTCCGTGTGCTGCGCATACTTACACTTCGCTAGCGCCCCAGTCGGATTACAGTCGGGGCGTTGACCTAAGAAACCCTAAATAAGGAACGGGGTCCCTTTCTCCCATAAGTTGAACTTCGATTTCCCATGGAAAACCTAAGGACAACAGAAGGCAAACTGTAGAACAATCAAGGAACACCGAGCCCCTCCCCAACGAAAAGGGTTCCTTCTGCAGGGCCCCGGCTGTAACACCCGCAGCACGTCCGGCCAATCTTGGACAAACCAAAGCGTTGCGTTTTTGGTTGACTGCTCGAACACGTTGGTAACGATACCCGCACAACTTGATCGGGCGGTTGCGGTTGCAACCCATTGCCGCTCTGGAGAGCAGTGCTGTGCTGTCATGCGGTGTTGACCAACCGATGCTGCGACGCCGCAGAAGAAGGGGGGGAACTTGTGTGTACGTGTTGTGCCGCGCGTGTTGTTTGAGTGTTAGTTTGCATGATTGTTTGTTTGTTTGTTTGTGTGTTTGCGTGTGCGAACCCAGCATGATATTTTCTGACGCCAGATGATGTGAGGCAGCCGTGGCGAACCGACCGTGGTCGCTTCCAGTGCCTGCGGGCACGTTTGGCCGCTCGTGGCTATCTGCCGAGTAAAGCTACAAGGCAGTCAGCAGCACGAGTGGCCCTGGGCGCCAGCGGCCCTCGCCGCCGCGGCGCGGATGCCACGGCGCTCCATCTCCTCGAGGAGGCGAGGTGGGGGTGGGGAGCGGGAGGGTGGAAGGGGAGGGGGAGCGGGCGGGTTGCGCAGGGAGGGGGAGGCGTCGGGCAGGCGAGGGGGGAGGTGAGGAGAGGCGGGAGGAGCCGCAACACCCCTTGATCTCCTTGGTCCAACGCTCTGCCCTGGTGGGGTCGTTACCGTGCGAGCACTTGTTGATGAATCTGGTGAGGGTGGGGGCGCCTCGGCGCCCTCCCTCCTCCCTGCTCTCTTCCCCCGAGCTCTGAATACTTCAACCTCCCTGCTCACCCCCGTCCTCGCTCCTCTCGCCACCTCCGTCCTCCTGCCTCCTGCCTCACGCCTCCTCTCTGCTCCCTCCTCCCTACTCCATCCTCGCTGCCACTTCCTCAGTGCTCCCCTCTCCCTCGTCCTCCCTCCTCCTGCCCATCGCTGCTCCCTCCTCGCTGCTTCCTCCCCCTGCTCCTTCTGCTGCTGCTCCTCACCGTCCTCATCATCAACATCATCCCCGTTCGTCCTTCCTCCTCCGGGCCTAAGCATCCGTGCGCTCCTCGCTGGCGCACGGGTGGGATGGGTGGGGTGGGGAGGCCAGCCCGCCCGCCGCCTGGCCCCTCGAGCGCCAAAGCCGCTCGAAGCCGAGCGCAAGGTCGCCAGCCCCGCCCCTCAGTGCGCGTGGGTGGGTAATGGCGGCAAGACGTGCGGGTTTAAATTCCAGGGCCACGTCGACTTGAACAGGGACCGACCGTCCCGGCATTCCTATAGTCCTACCACGAAATGTTCTTAGAACCCAGCAGTGTTCTAATAACAAAATTAATAGTCTTAGAACATAAGCCCGATGTGTTAAAACAGGACTGTCCCAGCCAGAAATGTTCTGAGAACATTCCGTGGAAACCATGAAAGGTTCTTAGAACATTGTTTGGTTGGGCTATAGGCGAGCCGAGACGCTTCGCCACTGCTTTGGACGCCCGAAATGGGTACTGAAACAACGGGCACAATGCCCAACAACAAATCTTGTCCCAAACCAACAGCGGCCGCTGTTGGGCGGGCGGCCTTCTGTCTCAGATGGACACAGGCCGCGGCGGCGCGGACAGCGAGTCCTGTTCAAAATGAGCACGAACTGCTGTTGAGCATCGTACCCATTCTTTCCGTGCCCATCTCGTTCGTGCAGAACTGCTTGCTTGATCGACGCTGATGACCGCCGCCGGCATGTTGAGGGCGACCTGGTCGCACGTGCCCTCGAGTTCACCCGGCTCATGCCGGCTAGGGAACAAGTGGAGCACGAGACGGCACAGAAGTCGGCTGCGGCATCGGCGGGTCCCCGGCGACGGTCACGTCGAGTGCGACCGGTGCGGCCTTCTCTAACTGCGAGAACTCTTAACTCCAGACGAGTTCACGCAAGCTTCGCTCAATTGCCGGCTGGGCGGGTGTGGGGGTTCAATGGTCCAGGGGAATGAGGTACCGCGTGGCGTGGCGGTCCGCACGTAGCTGTGAGGACAGCGACCTCCTCGTCGCTGCTTGGCGAGGGCTTTTGGCTGCGCCAAGTCATTAGGTTGGCAGCTCGCCAAGCGTACACCGCGCTCGTAGCAGCAAGAGGCTGCCGTTGGGGGGGCTGGGCAGGGGCCACGGCTGGCGTCGGCCGGTCCACGACCGCAGAGCTGCTTTGGCGAGCTTGCGCTCCTGCGTCACCAGATGGAGGTGGTCCATCTCGTCGCCGACGAGATTGGCCCGCGCCATGGCGGCCGTGCGCAGAAGCATATGCTGATATGCCGGTTGACACTGGCGAAGGTGTGTCACTGCGCGGGACCGCCTGTGCGCCGTAGCCCATGGATAGGGAACCGAGCTCTATACACAGACGCTTTTTCTGGCCCTGCACTGAAACTCGCAAAAGAAAGCAGATCCTGGTGTGTATATGGGATGTTCGTGTATACATGTTTTGTCATTTTTCCCCTCGGAAAACTGGGAAACAAATATACACCACACCACCCCGGCGTCGTCCGTAACCCTCAAGAAGTCCAGGGATTGAACAACAGCACGCCACTGGGAATGTAGACCTTCCAGTTTCCGACATGATGGGGTCCACTCTGAGGGTCGGATCCCAGCAGGCCGCGAGCCCGTCTGGCTCCATACCATGCCGAGGACACGGAGCAAGGTTAAGGTTGGAGGCCTGGAAATGGCCAGCAACACCAACACAGGGGGCTGCCTCCACGGGGGGAAGATGATCCTAGATTTCGGTTTTGGTGGTCATATTTCGGCCACCTTGGAAGCCAGAACCTTACCACCATCGCACAGATCGGGACCTTCTTCCCTCGGCGGAGGCACACCGCCGATTTTGGTGTTGGTGTCAACCTCCAGGCCTGCGATACGGGGCTGAGGCGGAGGAGCAATCACGTTTTGGACGCCCGAAATGGGTACGGACAAATTGGGTACGATGCCCAACAACAAATCTTGTCCCAAACCAACAGCGGCCGCTGTTGGGCAGGCGGCCTTCTGTCTCAGATGGACACAGGCCGCGGCGGCGCGGACAGCGAGTCCTGTTCAAAATGAACAGGAACTGCTCTTGGGCATCGTACCCATTCTTTCCGTGCCCATCTCGTTTGTGCGGACACGTGTATCGAATGCGCCGTATGGGCGCAGCGTGGGAAAGCAGGGCGGCCAGCTTGCTCTGGGCCCTCCGCGCCTGTCCAGCGCTGGCTGTCGCTCTCGTGGAGGCTCTGTCCGCTGTGGCTCTGCAGCCGCGCGTGGCTGCCGATCGCAGCTCGCTTATATCCGGCTGTTCGCGGGACTCCCTTTGGGTGACCCAAAATGGGTTTCCAGCTGAAAAGGGGTGGTGCAATAGATTTGGGGCAATTGTACCGCAAATGCATTGCGCCGGAGAAGTGTATTGCATTGTATTGCAAGTAATGTATTGCACGCGGATTTCCAGCAATACATCTGCGCCCCGAATTGCATTGCACGCCCCAACTCTATTGCAACCCCACAAATCAATTGCACCACCCCCTTGTCGCTGGACCCCCTTTTGGGTCAACCCGACTCCCACGGCTCGGCGTGGGCGGTGAGGTGGGTGGGCGTGGGTGTGCGCGGCCAAGGGGTTGACTTTGGCTGCACCCTCGGCAGAGCGCCTGCCAGTGCTTTAAAACAAAGCTAGGATCGGGATAAATCGCTCCAGAGCGTTCTGGAGCGCTCTCAGAGCGTTCCGGAACGCTCTGGAGCGGCCGCGGCGCCCAATACATCCTCCAAACCCGCCGATTCTCAGAGATTTCGAGTTATCCCGATCCGGTTTTGTCCCGATCTTCGCGTCGTTTTATGCTTGCCCATCTCGTGACCTTTCGGGCGGCGGCGGAGCCCATGGTCGAACTTGACTTCGGTATGTCCGTGGCCCGGACGGGGCGGAGGTGTGGCTTCCGATCGCCGGGGCCCACCGCCGACACTATCCCAGGACAAGGCTGTGGAGCTGGGGGAAGCCGCCAGTCCTGCTATAGGTGCTGGGGTCGACGGTGATCTCCGAGCAGCTCCTCCTCATGATTTACGTGCGCCGCCCAAGTGACGATGCGGCGTGCTGCGAGAGTGGCATCCCCCGAGGTGCATGGACGGGTCCCTAGGGACCGAGCGCATGAGCTGTAGTCATGGGCCATGCGCCTCCTCTCAAACATGCCCACGGATTGCATGTCGGTGGGCCTGGGCCCTAGGCGTGGGGGGAAGTAAGCAAAACTGATATGTTCGAGTGATGTTCCCCCCCGAGGCAGATAGAAACAGTACCAGTGTCGGGCTCGGCTGGTGATCGTTTCCTTACTCGTTGTTTCGCCGATCGGCGCGGGCCCTCGCCCCCCCCCTTCCCCCCCCCCCCCCCCTGGAGTGGATCTTGGCTGTTTTTGGGCGCCTGTTCCGAGCAGGTGGAGTCTCCCTCATAGGACGCATTGCCGCAAACAGTCGCACTAAGCCGATGTCCGGAGCCAGACCCCCCCCCCTCCCCCCCTCATCCGCCCAATGCCGAAGCGCCGAATAAGAAAACGCTCGCTCGCGGCGGTGGGGGAAACGTCGCTGTCTTTGACCCCGCCCTGAGAGGCTGGGAGGGGGGGTGCACACACTGCCTCCGTGGATCAGTGAAGTGGCGCTGGGCCCCATCGAACGCGCCCTGCTCATCATGGTCGCGGCGCCGCGTGCCCTCTCCGAGTCTTCCGATCCTCCGTCCTCCGCCGTCCTCCCCCCTCCATGCCCCATCCTCTCCCTCCTTCCCCTCCTCTTCTTCTGCCGTCTCCGCCGCCTTCCTCCCCTTCCTGCTGCCACAACTCTCCTCCTCCTCCTCCTTCTACCTTTCCGTCCCGCGTCCCCTCCTCCGTCATGGCTGTCCGTCCTCACTCCTCAGGAAGCACCCGCCCGATCAAACCTGCCCGTCTGTCGCATTGGCCCCTGCCTCCCGGGGAGGCAGGGGCCAGTCGGAGCCCGTCGTGCCTGCCTGCGCCTGCCTGCGAAGCCAACCGGCTTCGCCCCCGGTCGGATTCGCCCAGTTGTCCGGTCCGCTTCGCCCGCGGCCTGCTTCGCGGTCGTCGTTCATCGTCGTGGTCGCCTTCGCTCGTTTGTCGTCGTAGGCGACTTTGCTGTCTTCTCTTCGCCGTTGTTCGTCGTCGTGGTCGTGGTCGTTGTTCGTGGTGCTGGTCGGCCTTCTTCCGACCCGCCCGTCAAGGTCCGCAGGTTCGTCTGCTGGCAAGCCCGCACACTCGCTGTGATGTCCCGCCCGCGCCACCCGCCCGTGAGGGGTCGCCTGCCCGACCCGCCCGCTCGCCCAAATCCCGCCCGTTGGGGTCCGTCCGCCCGACCCGCCCGTCAAGGTCCGCCCGCCCGACTCATCCGTGAAGGTTCGCACATCCGTTCGCTGGAAAACCGACGCGCCCGCTGTAGTGTCCCGCCCTCCCTGGCGGGCCCGTGACGCCGCGCCCGCCCGATCCGCCTGCCCCGCCAGGGCTCCGACGGCCCGACCGCCCGTGCGGGCCCGCCCGCCCGACCCGCCCGCTAGGGTCAGCCCGCCCGCCCGTCAGGGCCTGTCCTCCTCCTCCTCCTCCTCCTCCTCCTCCTCCTCCTCCTCCTCCTCCTCCTCCTCCTCCTCCTCCCCCTCCTCCCTCCTCCTCCTCCCCCCTCCTCCCCTCCCCTCCTCCTCCTCCTCCTCCTCCTCCTCCTCCTCCTCCTCCTCCTCCTCCTCCTCCCCCTTCCCCTCCTCCCTGTCTCCGCCCGCCCGTCAGGGCCGGTGCGCTCGCCTGTCAAAGTAGGTCAGCGTCCACCCGCCCGCGACGACTGGCGACGACCGAGCCGCCGAAGGGCGAGGACGACGGCGATCCCGGCGGGGCAGACGACGGGTAGGGGCGGCAGCGGTGCCGATGCCGACGACGACGGAGGCGGCGGCGTTGATATGCTGCTAGGCGAACGCCGCCAACGCAACCGACAACAGGCAGGGCCAACCGCTGGCGAAACCGACCACCGAAAGAAACCGACCGCGGGCGAAACTGATCGCCAGGGTGTCCGATCGAGAGTCCCGCCGATCGATGACTCAACACCATCTGCGATAGATCGGGGCACCGATCGATGTATCAACGATCCGAGGTCCAAGATGAAACCCTGGTCGTAGGGTCATAAACCCGTCGACCGCTGAACAACATGAATGGTCTGAATCGGACTGATCCGACCAGCGCGACGGGAACCGAACGAAACTGGACGGACCTGGAGCTTTGATCGAACCAACAGGAATCGCTCCAAGTGAAGCGGAGTCCAACATGGTACGGTACCTGGTACGAAGGGACCCGAGCCGAAACCGGCCCACCCTGGGTCGCGCCCCCTTCAAACTTTACTTCCCCCCTTGCGCGAGACCTTCTGCGCTGGGCCCACTCGTGCAGGCCTTGGGGCCCGAGGCGGGACTCCAGGGCAGGAGGTTGGAGGAAGGAAAGGAGGAGGAGGAGGAGGAGGAGGAGGAGGAGGAGGAGGAGGAGGAGGAGGAGGAGGAGGAGGAGGAGGAGGAGGAGGTATGAGATTGGAGGTAGGAGTGGGGCGGGAGACCGCACGCGGATGCGGCAGATGTGCCCGGGGGCATGCCAGGCATGCCGTGTGTGGCGACACCGGGGCGCAGCTGGGGGATCGGGCCTCGAGCTAGGTCCACCCCCAGACCTGGGCGGACGAGCGAGAGGAGGAGGAGGAGCAGGAGCAGGAGCAGGAGCAGGAGGAGGAGGAACAATGATCATACTGATCATCATGACATGTCACAACAAGAATAACGTCCTCAGCCGCATTCCTGTGACGATGGATGCCCTGGGACTGGATGGGCCTGACCGCGACTCCTGGCCACGGCCGACAGTCTCGCGACCGGCAGATGGCCGAGGCAAGTGCTCACGTCGGTCGTCTTCAGCGCTGCCGTCAGCCAGCGCTCGGCGCTGGCCAGGTTGCCCGCCTGCATGCACGCCTGGATGACCCACTCGTAGCAGGAGGCGCTCGGCGTCAGGCGCGCCTCTCGGGGGCACGGCGGAGGCACGCGTCTCTAGCCGAGGGCTCCTGCCTTCCAACCGAGGGGGCCTCAATACCCCTCGCCCTCGTCCTCGTCGTCTTCCTCCCCCCCACCCATTTTGCATCGGTCTGGAAGGTTGGCCCCCCGGGAGCCTGCTCACCACCTGCGCCCCGCTGTCGTCCCCGACGCAACCACCCAAGCGCGAGATGCATTTACCGCTCCCGCATCTGGCGCCTCCCCTGGCCTGCCTCATCTGGTCCTTTCTTCTCCCTGCCCTCCTCTCCCCTCCCCCACTTCTCCTCTTCTCCTCCCGTCGCCTCCACTCCCCTCTGGCCCCCTCCTCCCTGGCGTCTGGGCCCTCCCCCGCCCCCCTCCCATCTCCATCCTTTCTGGCAGCGCGTGGGGGGCGGGTGCTTGTTCTTGGATCCCACACCTCGTGCATCTGAGCCAGCCAATACTCCGCCCTCTGTTCGTCGGAGGACTTCACGCAGGCGTGAATGACGGTGCTGAAGCTCACGCTGTCGGGATGCGCGCCCTTGGCCTGCATGCGTGGGAGCCAGGACTCCGCGCGCACGTGGTCCCCAGCCTTGGCACACGCGTTTATGACCGAGTTGTAGGTGAGCACCCCTGGACTGAGGCCCGACTTCTCCATTTGCGCCAGCCACTCCTCGGCGCGGTCTGCGTCGCCCACGCGAGCACAGACGTTTATGAGAGAGTTATAGGTGACGCTGTTGCCCTGGACGCCAGCCTTGCGCATGCGCTCCATCCACAGCTCGGCTCGAGTGAGGTCGCTAGACTTTGCACATGCGTGAATCACCGTGGAGTACGTGACCACATCTACGGGCACGCTGGCCTTGATCATGTGGTTCAGCCACTTCTCTGCGCGCTCCACCTCGCCGCGCTTGGCGCAGGCGCTGATCAGCGCATTGTACATGGAGCTGCTGGCCTCCGAGCCGATTTTCGATCAAAAGGCAACGAACGGATCCGCCGACCCTTCGGCGTGCGTGAGACGCTGTCGTCGTCTTCGCCGTCGTCGTCATCGTCGTCTTTGTCGCCAGTCTCAAGGAAATCAGAAACGAACAAAGAAACGTCGTAGTCAAGTCGGTACCCTCCCCTTTTCCCCTTCCGGGCTGGGGGTGGTAGGGGTGGGGGGGGGGCGGGTCCTGGGTCAGATTGCCGCCTCCCCCTGGGGTCCCGGCGGCCCTCCCTCCCCCCTCCTCGGTCCTTAGACACTTCAGACTAGCGCTCCTGATGATGCTCTTCCGATTGCTGTGCCAAACAGCTCTGTAGCTCATCTGCAGCTCGAGCTACATCAAGAAAGGCATCATCATCTCAGAAAAATCAGCAGAGTACGAATAGTTTTTTGATTACAACTCCCTGTGCTGTGGACAGGAAGCACGGGGGGGCACTACGGGGGGGGGGGAGGGGTCCTGGAGGGGGGTCTTCGGGGAGGTCCTGTTTGTGGTGGAGGAGGATGGTCCTGGGTCCGAGTACCGCACCCCCCGGGGTCCAGGCGGGTCCGGGGGGCGCCGCCAGCGGGGGTCCCCGGGGGGGTCCTGCCTGCAGGGTCGGCGGCACAGGCCGGAAGGCCTTCACAGTTCAGCACAAGGGCGAGCAGGGAGGGAGGTGGAGGCATCCGCACCGCCGGCCCCTTCCGTGCCCAGCACAGAGGGTGTCTTCAAATGGAACTGCCTCCAAACCGACAGAGTGCATCCGCTGGATCAGGCGCTCCACCCGGGCACAGTCGCTTTGCTTGGCCACAGCGTGCAGCAAGGTGCCGTAGATCTTGATGCTGGGTTGCAGGCCAGCTTCCTTTGGGTGCCAGAATCCCGCCGAGAAGCTTTCTTGCGATTCGCTTGAGGCTTGCTTGCTTCAGATTCGCTCGAATGTAGCGACCACCTGCCAAACATCGAAAGAACACAACTAGACCTCCAATTTGCCCCAAGACGACTCCAAGTAACCACGGAGCCTCCCAAGGACGCCACCAACAAACCAACATATGTCGTGAACTTGCATTTTTTCTGCTGTGTGACTTTCGCCTTCTCGCATGCTTGCTCATGATGGGCTTCCGGGGCCTGCAGGTGGCTCCAATACCGTCTCAGAGAGCTCAAAAGGGGGGCCCATACAACGGCTCCACGACGACGCCAAGAGCGCCCAAGAGCGGGCCAGCACGAAGCCATTACATGATTCCGAGCTCCAGAAAGGGCGTGCTCATCGGCGTCACGCCTTTGCGCGATCGATGTCCTCCATGTTGGCCCCAAGACGGGCCTCTTAAGGCCTCTGAGAGAGGCCCTGGAGAGCTCCCCAAAGACTCCGAAATGGCCCTGACAGCGACCCAAGATGGCCCCCTCGAAAATCTTTAAAATTCTCCCAGATCGAACGGTCCGCGACAGCCTGTATGATTGACTCCTGAGTCTGCTCAAGCTGATACCGAGATTCGGTCAAACAGCTGCCCTCCTCTTTGTTCTATTGCATGCTCTTGCGCTTCCCTGATCAAGACAACCCTCCAGGATATCATTTGTGTATGGGCTGGTGGGATTACGCGAAGCGTCACCATGCTCCTGGAGGGGGCACCGTTGCGGCCCGAAGGAGGAGGCAACCAGCGCCAAGGTGACAGCTAATCTGTGAAGTCTCAAGTGGGAGCGCTATGCCCGACTAAACTTGTGAGAGGTCTCGAGCCGGACTGCGGGGGGGAGGGAAAAGAGAAGGAAGGAGGCGGATGACCCCCCAGCAGGCTCCGAGGAGGCCCCCGAAGAGCCCCCAGAGGGCCCCCTGAGACCCCTGGAGGAGGAGGAGGAGGAGAAGGAGGAGGAGGAGGAGGAGGAGGAGAAGGACGAGGGGGAGGAGGAGGAGGAGGGGGAGGAGAAGACGAGGGGGAGGAGGAGGAGGAGGGGGAGGAGGAGGAGGAGGAGGAGGAGGAGAGGAGGAGGAAGAAGAGGGGGACGAGGACGAGCAGGAGGCTGGAGGCGGAGGAGGTGGGAGGGCGGCGGGGTCATGACCAAACGGTATGTTCGATGTGCGCTCCTGCCGTCGACATGTGCTCCGGATTGTTATGGGCGGCCCCCTGGCCCGAGGAGGTGGCCAGCGCCGAGGCGGGAGCACGGTCCCCTGGGCAGACTGCAAGGGCATCTCGGGCGGGAGCGCCACGCCTGATCACCGTTCGAGGATGTCCCAAACTAGAAAGAGAGCAGAAACAAACAGGAGAAGCCCGGGGAGGAGGCGGCGGAGGAGGAGGAGGAGGAGGAAGAAAAGAGTCTTGGTGCTGATAACAATGAGGGTCGATCTGAGAATGCATATGAAGGAAAGCGCCAGGATAACGACGATGACGATGAGGAAGATGAGGAGGAGGTGGAGGAGGAAGAGGAGGAGGTCTGTGAGGGGGGAAAGCGGAAGGAGAAGAGGAGGGGGGTCACGTGGCGCGGGACGGGATGGAACGCGAGAGATAGAGGGTGGATATATATATATAATATATATATATATATGTATATATATATAATATATATATATATATATATATAGAACCACGCGCGCGCTTCGCGCGCGCTTAGGTTCTAGTTTGCTCCGAAAACGGTGTTCGCAAGCACGGGTCCGATTCCGTGGCGATTCCGGGGCCCTTTTGGAAGGCCTCTTGGAGCCTTCTTGGGGCGTCTTGACGGCCTCGTGGCCCTTCTGGAGGCCATGTTGGGCCGTATCGGAGCGCTCCGGGGGCCCTCTCGGGGCGACCGGGAAGTCTCTTGGGCCATCTTGGGCGGACTGAGAGGCCCGGGGGCCGCCCGAGGAGCGTCCCAGGAAGCCCTCCTAGGCCCTCTTAGCGCTGTCCTCAGGCGTCCTGGGGCGTCCTTGGGCGCCTCCTGGGGCTGTCTGACAACTCGGACAGCCAAGGGATGAGATATCCTAAAAATGTACGTTTTACGAAGGGAATGGGGCCATTTTGGTTTCCCGGGGCGCTCTTGGGGGGCCTCTTGGAGGCCTCTTGGGGCGGTTTGATGGCCTCTTGTCCCTTCTGGAAGCGATCTTTGGCGGTCTTGAAGCGATCCTGGGCTTCTCTCGGCGCTCTTGGAGCCTTCTTTGGCGGACTGGGAGGCCCGGGGGCCGCCCGAGGAGCGTCCCGGGAGGCCTTCCTGGGCTGTCTTCGGGCTATCCTATAGGGCGCCTCGTGGGGCTTTCGGACCGCTCCGACAGCCAAGGGAGCTGATATCCTAAAAATGTACGTTTTACGAAGGGAATGGGGCCATTTTGGTCTCCCGGGGCGCTCTTGGGGGGCCTCTTGGAGGCCTCTTGGGGCGGTTTGATGGCCTCTTGGCCCTTCTGGAAGCGATCTTTTGCGGTCTTGAAGCGATCCTGGGGTTCTCTCGGCGCTCTTGGAGCCTTCTTGGGCGGACTGGGCAGCCCGGGGGCCGCCGGAGGAGCGTCCCGGGAGGCCCTCCTGGGCCGTCTTGGGGCTGTCCTCAGTCGTCCTGGAGCGTCCTTGGGCGCCTCGTGGGGCTTTCTGGCCGCTCCGACAGCTAAGGGAGCTGATATCGTAAAAATGTACGTTTTACGAAGGGAATGGGGCTATTTTGGTCTCCCGGGGCGCTCGTGGGGGGCCTCTTGAAGGCCTCTTGGGGCGGTTTGAGCGCCTCTTGACCCTTCTGGAAGCGATCTTTGGCGGTCTTGAAGCGATCCTGGGGTTCTCTCGGCGCTCCTGGAGCCCTCTTGGGCGGGCTGGAACGCGCGGGGGCCGCCGGAAGGGCGCCCCGGGAGAGGGCCGCACCCTATATACAAGGGAGGTTCCGGCCCGGGGCCCGGGGCCCGGGAT
>CAUYUJ010015693.1:788288-843288 GCA_963575745.1 Prorocentrum cordatum | reverse complement strand
ATGCCCCTCCCCTGGGAGCCTGGTCTGGCCGGCTTGGAAAGGGGGGGGGGGGGGGGGGGGGGGGGGCAAAAATGCAGGCCGCACCCTCGGAGCCTCAGGGGGCCCCACCACGGGCCAAGAGGGCCTCAAAAGGCCCCCGGACGGTCCAAGAGAGCTACGAGTCGCCGAAAGGTTGCTCCAAGACGCCCAAGATTGCCTCAAGACGGCTCCAGAGGCGCCCAAGACGCCCCAAGAAGCCTCCAAGAGGCGTCCCAAGAGGCCCTCCGGAAGCAAACATCGTCCCATGCCCTAGGGACAACGTACATTTTTAGCACATTCGCCTCTTGGGTTTTCACGAGGCCCACATCGGCCCAAGAAGCCTTCAAGATCGACCCAGGATAGCCCAAGAGGCCCCCAAGAGGGCTCCAAGACGGCCCAAGAGGGTCCCACGGCGGCCCCAGAAACTTCCAAAACGTCCCAGGAGGGTCCCAAGAGGAGGCCCAGAGGGGGAACCCGAATGGACATTTCGAGCACTCGGCCCCGACAAAACCGAAGGAGGCGACAAGAGGCCCCCAAGAAGCTCCCACGAGGCGCCCGAGAGGCCCAAAAGATGCCCCTAGAGAGGCCTCAACACGGCTTCCAAGAGGCCTCAGAAATGCTGCCAGGAAAAAACAGAGAAGCCCAAGAGCAGCCCCGCGATCCGCCAACCGCCCCCGACGAAATCCCAAGAAGCTGAAACCCCCAATATTCCCCAGACATCGCGCGCGCGTCCTGCAAACTCTGTTTTCACGCTTATTGCCACCCCAAGGGGTCGGCGGTGCGGTGTCGGCCAGTGAATCTCCTGTGGGTTCCTGCGGCCACTGGGGGATGATAAGCCCCAGGCGAGCACCTGCTGGCAGGCTGGCTTCTTTACTGTAGCACCGCCCGATAACCGTCGAGATCGTCCCGACCGGGAGGAGGAGGAGGTGGAGGAGAAGGAGGAGGAGGATCAGAAAAGGAGGAGGA
Source organism: Prorocentrum cordatum (assembly GCA_963575745.1). Lineage (NCBI taxonomy): Eukaryota > Dinophyceae > Prorocentrales > Prorocentraceae > Prorocentrum > Prorocentrum cordatum. The sequence goes on along the minus strand of CAUYUJ010015693.1, from coordinate 842,304 downwards.
GGGGGAGGAGGGGGAGGGGGAGGAGGAGGAGGAGGAGGAGGAGGAGGAGGAGGAGGAGGAGGAGGAGGAGGAGGAGGAGGAGGAGGAGGAGGAGGAGGAGGAGGAGGAGATCGTCCCGACCCCCCCCCGGTCCTCCATCGTCACGAGCCACCTCTCGGCCCGCGCCGTCTGGCCCCCGCGCGCGCAGGCGTCGATGCACGTCGTGTAGCTCACCGCATCCGCCTCGCTCCGCGCCCCGCTCGACGCCCGAGGGCCGCAGGCGGCCCGGGAGCGAGCGGGCGGGCCGCTCCGAGGGCCCAGTGCCCATACGAACGGAGGGGGGGGGGGGGCGAGGGGAAGGGGGGGTTTAGGGAGGGAGGGGCGAGTCAGAGAGCAGGGCCAGGAAGGAGAACGGGGGGCAGAAGGGGGAGCTGGGGAGCGTGGGAGGGGGAAAGGGGGGGGGGGGGAAGGGAGGGACGGACACCGCGACGGCTCTTCTGCCCGGCTCGGCGGCAGGGGAAAATCGGATGGGGAGGAGGGTCGGGGAGGGGGGGAGGAAGGGGGAGGTGGAGGTGACAGCGTCTGCTCCCGGGCCCCCCGCTGGCCCCTGGGCGGCCGAAGGGCCGCTGGCCTCGATGCCCCTCTGCAGCATGAGGGCCAGCCACTTCTCGGCGCACAGCGGGTCCTTCGCGCGGGCCGCTGCGACGATGTGGGCGGAAGAGAGGAGGACGGAGGAGACGAGGGCGAGGGTAAGGAGAGGAGGGCAAAGCGACGCTCTCTCTGCGGCCCCACCGCGCGGCGAAGTCTGCGTTCAGGAGCAGCTGCTGACTGGAACGGGAGATGCAGTGTGGCAGGACGTGCTTTTGCCCAAGTCAGCAGAAACATGGACGCCTCGCAACCTGTCGGAAATGACGCAGCCGCCAAAGCCCGCCAGATCACCAGCAAACAGCAAAGGGCCAGGGCCGCCCTCGCCACTGAGTCCCCCTAGGTAGGGTAGGCCCTGGGAAAGGGGGGTCTAAACCTAGAAGCTGCTGCTGTTTGTGGTCGCCTTGGCATCAGCAAGCCGGCCGCTAATCCGAGAGAAACGGGAGCGGCGCGCTGAAGCCAAGCGCGCGGCGCGGCCGCACGTATGGGTCCTCGCGCCACCACTCCAGCGCTGCCGGGGCGGGCCTCCTACCGCCCAACGACCGTGCAGCAGCAGCGCAGCCTGGAGGGCCTGCAACGCAGGTGAGGCCGTGATTAGGTCCGCCAACCACCTGCAGCCTCCGCTCGAGGCAGCTCGGCGCCCGTGCCAACCCTGCGCCGCCGTCCTCGAACGGCCCACGTCCTCGCCGGCCGTGCCCAAACTGCACTTGTGCTTCAACTGTAAATCGGGGTCGAAGCCTATCCAGAAGCCGTGGCCCCCCGTGACCTGCCGAAGATCGCCGCCCGAGCTGCCAAACAGGCCCTCGTGCTCGGCGTCCACCTGGAGGCCGCACTTGCGCTCGTAGAGGGCCGCCAGAGCCTTCAGCTTGCCCGCAAGGCTCTCTCGCCGCCTGCCGCACCGCGCGCGGTGGGCAGCATCCCAACATCGCCATGCCTGTCTTCGAGGCCTCTGGGCTGCAACTCGTTACCGCCCGCGTTGCCGAAAGGGCGCTCGTCCTCCGCGGCGGCGTCGCAGCCGGACTGGGACACGCCCGCAGACGGGCCAGTCGGCCCAGGGCACCGCCGCAGTGCCTCCTGCCGTGGAGAGCGCGCCTCCATCTCGGCTGGCGTGCCGTGCCCCTCCGACCCCTGGCGCGATTACCTCCTCGAGGAGGAGGAGGAGGAGGAGGAGGAGGAGGAGGAGGAGGAGGAGGAGGAGGAGGAGGAGGAGGAGGAGGAGGAGGAGGAAGTGGAGGGGGCGCAGGACGGTTCCGTTTGCCCCAGGGCCGCCTGAAGCCCAGTGGCTGCGGGCCCACGGCCGCAGCCGCCCAGCGCGTCGCCTCGGCGTGGGCGTGCGGTGCGCTCTGCGGAGCCCGCGCGGCCTCCGCGCCGCCTGGCGCCCGGCTTCCGTCTGGCGCCAGGCCGCAGCCGCGCGCTCGGCGTGGGCAATGTGCTCGGCCAAGGCCGTGCGCTCAACCGCCATCCAGCCGCGAAAGGCCGTCTCGCGCTGGGTCTGGTCCGTGGGTTCGGCGGGGTGCCCAACGAGATCTCCTTTTCGAAAAAGCACCGCCCCCTCTCCGAGTAACCGTTCCACGAATTTTCGCTTGTGGCCAAGACCCTCGGATAAGTCCCAACCGATTCCAACATTTGAAAATCATCCGCCCTCGCTCCGTGCAGGCTGGGTTTTGAACGTTCAAGGCGTTGTCAGGCCCAGTGTTAAAACAGAGCCGTCCTACTTCCTTCTATTGGTGGAAGCTTGTGTAAAACAACAGAAACACGACTGCATGCGGCGCTGCGACGTTACTTCCATTTTTGAACACGACTTTTGCTCCATGCTTGTGCGTTTTGCGGCATTTTGAAATGACTGCGTGCGGTGCTTAGGCGAGAGCCCCAGTTCGAAAACAACCCCCGTCCATCCCTGAAGCAACTGTGCAATTGTAATCCGAATGTGCGCGGCGTTTATGTGGGAGCCCAATGTTGAAAACGGCCGACCATCTATCCCTGATGGTGTTGCGAGCTTGTAAGGCGAATGTGCATGGCAATGAAGCGAGGGCCCCTCATCGAAAACGACCCCTCCACCCTGAATCGACTGCAGAATTGTATTCCGAATGTGAACGGGGCTGAGGCGAGATCCCACTCTGAAAACGACCACTCTTGAAACTGTTGCGGGCTTGTAATGCGAATGTACACGGCGATGAGGCGAGAGCCCCACTCTCCGTCTCTTAAGCGGTTGCAGACTTTTACAACGAATGTGTGCGACCCTCAGGTCCAGAACTGCCTTCTGACATCGACCTACCTTCCATCCCGTCAGCTGTTGCAGCATTTCAAGGCGAACGCGCGCGCCGCTGGGGCGAGAGTTAAACTTTGAGCACGACTTGCCCTCCACCGTTGAAGCTGTTGCAACTGCCGAACTTCCAAATCACAAGTGGCGAGAAAGTCTCCGGCGAAACGCCCAGTTCGCCCTGCCGCCGCGTCTGGGGGCACGGTAGGGAGGAGCTGTCCATGCGGAAACCGGATGGGGGGGGGCTAGTTTAAATAAGGGAAGGGGTCTGAGGAGGAAGGGGGGGAGGATGAGGGGGGGCAGGACAAGGTGGGCGGCGCCGTCGCTGCTCCAGCCCAACCTCATAATGTCAACCTGGTGCTGTCGAAGCGGAAAGCCGCAGCAGCTGCTACGCCGGCCAGGCAAGCAACGCTGGCCATGTGACAGGGACCCGGAGGAGAAGGTTAAGGAGATATTTGAAGAGGAGGATGGGGAGGAGGAGGAGGAAAAGGCACGAAAAGGAAGGCAAGGAGGCACAACGTCACACATGATGTTTGTTCGACTTCGGAAACTCCGCGCCCCTCACGGCGGGGAATGAGAGTGCGCGGAAGCCCCCTTATATGATAACATCGCAAATGAGGAAGCACGGGAAGACGAGAAAAGGATAAGCGGAGAGAGTAGCTGTGCTCGAAACCGCAGGCCGCGAGGCAGACAAGCCGACTCATGGAAACCGCGGAGGCAGCGTCGCCCTCCGGGGATTGACTCGGGGCAACCCTGGAACAAAACCCGAAGTGCACCCAGCTAGCAAGGCAGCGGGATTCCGCAAGCCGTGAGGAAGAGTGCAGGAAGGGGAAGAACACGTAGAGAAGGTATGTGATCAAAAAACCGGATCTATGGCGCCATCGCTGTGCAGATCAGCCAACATACACAGAATAATATCATCTGAAAGCTTCCCAACTAGAGCTAGCCAGTAAATCAATAAGTGGCTCAGGAGGCGCGTCATGGTGACCCAGCGACTCGAGCACCTCCAGATACTCGAACACCTCGGCCTCAGCGGTGATCTCGTGGAACTTGGCGCGGCCAAGTGGCAGGCCGTCGATATCGCGGCCCTGGAGGTGGATAGAGGAGCAGCCCTGTCTGTTGCATGCCCTGCCGAACCTGCACGCCGGAGACGGACCAGGTGAGCGCGAGGGCGCTGACCCTGCCGCACCAGCGGCGTGACCGCCCGCTGTGTTGCCCGCTGTGTGCCGAACCGCCTCTACTACTCCGATGCGATCGGAAAGCGTGCTGACTTCTGCGCTCAGGCAGCTGGTCAACTCCTGGACCGTGGAGAGCTGCTGGAGCAAACTCTCATTAGTGCCAGGCATATCCTCTTCCAGCCGCTGTTCCCCGATTGAAATCATTACCGTAATCTTCAAGAGAGGCTCCCCGCAATAGGAAACAAAAATTTCAGCGGACTCGGAAGCGCCGTCTCCGTGATGGTCGGCAAAATGGCCTGGGCCATCTGGCCAAGCGTGCTGGCAAGCCCGCGCCCGAGCTCTGAAACAGCAGAAGAGACAGAGGTTGAAATCTTTGCGTCGATGGTGCCCGCCATTTCGTCCAACCGCTTCTGGGTGGAAGCAGCGGTCTCGTCCAACGCCACATCAGACACAGAGTCGCGCGAAGAACCATCCGACGAGGCTCCGTCGTCAACCCCATCACTGACACAGCGTTCCTCAGGAGCCTCGGCGCGATAACTGCCAGCGTCGCCCACCGGGGAGGACAACTGTTCGAGCTTGCCTTTGAGAAGCGCAATCGTGTCGTTCATGTCTTCTGTCAAATGTTGGTAACTGGCGAGCTGTCCGTCTTCAACACGCTGCGGTTCAGCGAGCAAGTCAGGGATCGACGTTGCGAGCATGGCGGACGGGGCGAACACTGGTGCCTCTGTTCGAAGAGCGTGCTCGAGCGGCCGTCGCCGAAGAGCCACAGCGAAGCGAGGCGCACAGACAGGACGACCATTCATAATGACATCCGCCTTCTCGGGGAACGCCTCACCGAGCTCCCGCTGCGACGTGTCTACACATTCATCAGCCCATGGGTCGGTGTAGTGTCGCCAAAGCTGACATACTGCAGCGAGGTCGCGCACCCTACGCTTCGTCGGTGACGAAAGGACCCGACGGTGCGAATGAACAGCATCATGCAGGCCCGAAAACATGCTGGCCCGACAGCGTCGAAGAGCCGCAGAGATTTGCCAGCCAGTGTAGACACCATTCCGGAAGCCATCGCGGGCGAAGACGAAACAAATGAAGAAATGACAGATGCAAAATGGAGGAAAACGCGAGAGAGCAAATTTGCTGGAGCCAAAACCAAAGAAAGACCGTCTTGCGCCACAATGGCTACGGAGAAGGAAGGCGCGGAGGAGGAGGAGAACAGTGTGAAGGAGGAGGGAGATGAGGGGGCATTCTGGCTTACAGCGAAGGGACCTGAGACCACGTAATGGCCGTCAATTGGGGCCGACGTCGTACTCCTTCTCCTCCCGCTCTCGCTGCTGCTACTCTTGAGGTTGCGCGAACTCAAGCCAGTGTACTATAGCGTTCGATGCTGCTGCTATTGCTCCTCCTCCTGCTCTTTCTCCTCTTCCCCACCGCATCGCACAGGAATCCTGATGTGTATTGGGCAGGCGGTACGCCTTGGCGGTGTGCTGGGCTGGCTGCGGATGCCGGGTGTGAGGCCCTCTGCCCCTCCCCCCTGGGGCTTCCTGCAAAGCGCCCGGCATGCCCAGTCTCCGCTTCGCTCGCCGAGCCTTCTGGCCCTGCAGGCCAGCCAGGCTAACAACGCCCAACACCTCCTTCGCTCATCTCCAGTACCGTCGGGGCGTTGACCTAAGGAACCCTAAATAAGGAACGAGGCCCCTTTTTCCCATCAGTGAAAGTTCGATGGCCCATCGAAAACCTAAGGAAAACCTCAGGCAAGCTGTGAAACAATTAAGGAACACCGAGCCCCTCCCCAACGAAAAGGGTTCGCTCTTCAAGGCCCCGACTGTAGGCCAACGGTGCTGCCAAAGTCCAGCTCTAATGTCGTGTTCGGACTTCCACAGCGCGACCCGCGATGGTTCTCGTTGGTAGATCTGATGGCGTCCGCCCCGCACGATCGCATCCTCATCCTACGCCACCGAACTTCATCACTCGCACCCCAGAGTGCGCGCCAAGTGCTGGACAACATTGTGGCACTCGAACCCAAGGCTACATCGGGCTCAACTACTCCACGCGGGGGTTGAACAACTGATCCGAAACAGATGTGGCGAGGAAGCGGAGGATGAAGTGGAGCAGGTTAGGGGGGAGGGTGAGGGCAAGCCGCAAATCGACCATCTGATCGCTCGGTGGCAATCTGGAAACCGTTCTGGTCCCTCCAGTGTGTCTCAAGACATCCGTCCCCGAGCAGATCTGGACTGAGTTCTGGCTCGACATGGAACATCTGAAGGCGCAAGCTCGAGGCGACTATAGAACCTCGTCGGGATCTGCATCTCGTTCCAAGGAAGACGCGGGCAAACGCTCGGTGCGCAGCGGGTCCTTTGCGCGTGCGCCCGTGGCGATGAGAGCGTTGTAGGTGAACAAGTCCGGCTGGATGCCCGCCTCGGACGCAGTCGCACTCGCGCCATTCTGTGACGACCCCCCCCCCCTCCCCGTGAGAACCCCCCTACCCCCCCGCGCCCCCCCGCACCCCGGAGATGCGGGCAGATGGCCAGGAGGGGGGGGTGCAAACCTCCGAGGTTGTGATTTCTCTTCGGCGCTGGCGTTTTCGCCAATTTCGACTTCCAAGGGCTCACTCTAGGCCGCAAGACCGCCCACAAACGGCTCAAAATGGGGAACAGGTCGGGACGACCCGCTTCCGTGAGAATCCCCTTCGCCCCTTCTCGACGAAGGCAAAAAAAAGGAACAGCAGGATCGGACAAATCGTGAGGCGGCGCGCCCTCCAAAATCCGGAGGACAGCCCGCGCGCCGCGGCCGATCCAGAGCATGCAGAAACGCCCTGGAACGACTTTTACCTTCTTCCTGGGCAGTCCCGACTCCTCCCCGAGATTCTGGGCGGATGACCAGATGCGGGTCTGACCGTACATGGACATTATATTCGAACCCTGTGGCCCAAGATGCCCCCCCGACCCCCCGAAATTAATATTGATGGCGTGGCGACGGGGGGGGCGTGAGTGGACAGAAATATTCGAACCCCAAAGCACCGCCTTTACTGAGATCAACATTGATGTCGGGGGCGCGGGGGTGATGTACAATCTCCCTCGAATGTGTGAGGGTTCGAATATATTGTCCATCTACTGGAGGATGGGCAGGAAGGGTCGGCCTGCGACGGGGGGGTCTGGAGGGCCCCCCCGCCTTCTGCATCTCCTCGAACCAGTGAGCCGCCGCCTCCACGTCGGCGTTGCGCGTGCAGGCCTTCGGGCAGCTGATTGGAGACACGACCCGTCCCCTCGTCGCTGTCTTTTCGTGGGCGTTTTTCTTAGACACTATCTCGTTCCAGCGACGTGCTTTTCCGCGCCTGCTCTCGGCACGCGGCTTTCCCGGCCAGCTAGCCTTGATCACAGTGTTGAAGGTCACGGAGTCAGGAGGGGTGCCGCACTCCTTCATCTGCTTCAGGCAGTCCGTGGCGCCTTCGATGTCGCCGTTGCGGGCGTACACGTTGATCAGCAGGTTGAAGCAGACCGTATTGGGCTGGACGCCGCGCTCGCGCATCTTCTTGAACCACAGGTGGGCGCGATGGCTGTCGCCGCAACGGTTGCAGGCACCCAACAACATGTTGTAACACACCACATCGGCCTCGACGCCCTCCTGGAGCATGCGCAGGAGCCACCTCTCCGTTGCCTCGATGTCGCCACTCTTGGCCAGCGAGTCCATGACCTGAAGGCTGGCGTCCGGGAAACTGAGTTTCTGGGCCTCGAAGGCCAGGTCTGCGTCGGCTTCAACATACAGCCCGCGTCAGGATTAAGACATATTCGAACGCGAGACAAGTTTAACATCCCTGGTTCTATTGTGCAGCAGGGCTCATGGCGGGGGAATGCCTGAGCTGACTTCCTTCAGAACCCTCTGAGACCTCGGTAAACCAGGGCTAATGCCAAATGCAAGCAGGGCACGGAATTTGAGCGTGCAGCAAAACAATGCAACGCAGTGCATCGCCAGGCACAGCGAACCTTGTCCGTCGACCCTATCGGCGTGTGCGAGAGGCTGTTGCGTTTGACTCGTCGTCGTCGTCGTCGATCGTCGTCGCTATCGCCGTCGCCGTCGCCGCTCCCCCCTTTTCACTGGGCCCTCTCCTTCAGCGCGCCAGCCAAAGTGAAACATCCTAAGCGAAATTGAGCAACCTCGTAGTTGAGTCGAAGCCCCTTCCCTTTGATCCCTTCCCCGCGGAAGGGGGGTGTCCCGGGGGGGGGCCCCCAGAGGCTCCCAGGGCCCGAGAGTTCCCCCAAAGGCTCCCACGAGGCCCCCAAGCGCTCCCAAGGGACCGCCAGAAAGGTGTCACATATCCGTCAGCGTACCCTGGGAACGTTGGGGTAATTTAGAATGTTTGTTAGCTGTCTGGAAGCGTTTCTGAATTTCCCCCCCACCCGTTGAGCCAATTGCCCCTCTATGTGTCGCTCCCTTCCGCTCTTCTCAGGTTTTGGGCAAAGCGTCCCCGAGCCAGCCCCAGACGGTTCCAGACTTACCAGAGGCCCCACAAAGAGTTCTCCAGCAAGTATAACAGGGCTAGGATCGGGATAAATCGCTCCAGAGCGTTCCGGAGCGCTCTCAGAGCGTTCCGGAACGCTCTGGAGCGGCCGCGGCGCCCAATACATCCTCCAAACCCGCCGATTCTCAGAGATTTCGAGGTATCCCGATCCGATTTTGTCCCGATCTTCGCGTCGTTTTAGCAAGGCCACGGAAGGCCAACCGTATTGAACCAAATTGGGTTTTTACCGTGCTCTTTTTTGTCGGGGGCTTCACACCCCCAACAAAAACACCAATGCAGCCAACGACGGTCCCAATACGGTGCGACAGCCTCTCAGAACGGCAGAGAGCCGCTTCGAGAGGGCTCCTCGACGGCCCCAACATTCCCCCATGCAGGCCCGATCCATAATCTCTTCGGAAAAACTCGGTAGAAACACCAGAGGGAGCGTGATCCACCGCCGCTTTACTGTGGAAAATTCCCCCCCCTCTTCCTCTGGAACCCCGACCTCCGAAAATCGTGGAGCGAGGGGGCTTGCCGAGACCACCCCAGAAGCCCTGCTGGGCCCAAGCGTTTTGAGCTTCGTGAATCATGTTTCCGGGGACCTTCCCGGGAGCATGTTGGGAACTCCCTGGCGTAGGGCTGCCGCCGCGGCGAGCTTGAGAGGACAGTTTTTCAGGGCAGTAGGTCGCACACGATATTGTCCAATTCAGTCCTGCATCGTGTTACGGGCTCGGTGCTGCCCAGGAGGCGGTGGCAACGCCACCTCCTGGATCACCTCAGGCATACAACTTTTGGCCAGAATGGGGGCTGCTCGAGGTGGAGGTGGTGGCGGCACAAACGAAACGTCGAACGAACGAACCGTCGAACGCGATCGAGATCGTCTTCTCGTTCGCCTCGCCGTCTCAATCAACACGCTACTCAGACTCAAACTACGTCTACCTATACCCTCCCACCTGAAACATACATTGCCCATACGGCCGTCAGAGGCCCACCGGCTGGCCAGAGGGCAGGACATCTTGATCGACACATGTTCCCCTTCCCAAGAGAATCCAGCAGTGGAGACGGAGATCTCGGAAGATTCGCTCTTCAACGAAAATCCCCCCCGCTTGCTCGAACCCCCCCCCACCCTCCCCTCCCCCTTCTCCCGGCAAAACCCCTCCCTCCTCCTAACCCCCCCCCTCCGGAAAACCGGGGGGAGGTCACTACCAATTCGACCCCCCCCCCAAAAAACCGGGGGGGGGCCACTACCGGTTCGAACCCCTCCCCCCTCCAGAAAACCAGGTGGGATCACGACCGGCTCGGGCCGGCCCCCCCCCCCACCCCCTCCACATTCGCCGCCGGCAAACGACTCCCGGGTCTCCACCACCGTCCTCACCACCGCCCCCACCACTGTCCCCACCACTGTCCCACTGTCCCTACCGTTCCCACCACTGTCCCCACTGTCCCCACCAGTACCCCCACCAGTGTCTCAATGTCCCCACTGTCCTCACCTCTGTCCCCGCCCACGGTCCCACTCTCCACTGAGCTGTCCCACGGTCCCCACCACTGTCCCACTGTCCCCGCTGTCCCCAATGCCCCCACTTCTGTCCCCAATGTGCCACTGTCCAACTGTCCCACCACCGTCCTCACCACCGCCCTCACCACTGTCCCCACCACCACCGTTCCCACCACTGTCCCACTGTCCCCGCCACTGTCCCACTGTCCCCACACCATTGTCCCTACCACCACCGTCCCCACCACTGTCCCACGGTCCGCACTGTCCCCACCACTGTCCCACTGTCCCACTCTTCCCACTACTGTCCCCACCAGTGCCCCCACCAGTGTCTCACTGTCCCCACTGTCCCCACCACTGTCCCCACCACTGTCCCACTGTCCCACTCTTCCCACTACTGTCCCCACTGTCCCCACCAGTGCCCCCACCAGTGTCTCACTGTCCCCACTGTCCCCACCACTGTCCCCACTCTGTCCCACTCTTCCCATTGTCACCACTGTCCCCACCACTGTCCCACGGTCCCCACTCCCCACCACTGTCCCCACCGCCTGCGGCGATGAATGGGGGGGGGGGTTCGAACTGGTAGTGACCACCCCCTTTTCATGATGGACCGGGGGGGGAGGGTGGGGGTTTGAACCGGTAGTGACCCCCCCCGGTTTTCGGCCAGCAGCGGCAGAACACGCTCTTTCAAACATCACGTCCAAGGTGACCAAGACCCCCCAGAGGCCCCAGCAGGGTCCCAAGAAGCTCCCACGAGGCTTCAGCAGCAGACTGAAAACTTGGGCCACGATTGGGGGCCCTGGGGCCTCAGCAGTGCGCAGGGCAAGCCAAGGAGTCCCAGTGGCTATTTCTTACGCGCGGCGCTAACCCCAGGCAGCCGAGAGGACATGGGGCCGAGCTTGGGGGCCTCGGGGCAGTCCTGTCCTGGGCGACGGGGGCGTTGCCGCGTCGACCGCGACCGCGCACTCCGAACGTAGACGCAAGACGAGGAGTCGGGGAGGTGGAAGTGGAGAGCGGGGTAACAGGGCGAGGACGAGCAGCAGCATCAGCAGGGAGGGGAGGATGAGGCGGAGAACGAGGGAGGGAGAGAGACCGTGGGGGGAGGAGGAGGAGGAGGAGGAGGAGGAGAGGAGGAGGAGGAGGAGGAGGAGGAGGAGGAGGGAGGAGGAGGGAGGAGGAGGAGGAGAGGAGGAGGAGAGGAGCAGCAGCAGCAGCAGCAGCAGCAGCAGCAGCAGCAGGAGCAGGAGGAGAGGAAGGAGGAGGAGGAGGAGGAGGAGGAGGAGGAGGAGGAGAGGATGAGGAGGAGGATGAGAGGAGGAGGAGGAGGAGGAGGAAGGAAGGGAGGAGGAAGAGGAGGAGGAGGAGGAGGAGGAGGAGGAGGAGGAGGAGGAGGAGGAGGAGGAGGAGGAGGAGGAGGAGGAGGAGGAGGAGGAGGAGGAGGGGGGAGAGGAGGGCGAGGAGAGAGGGATAGAAAGGAGGAAATAATGCCAAGACGTGGCCCTGGAAGCCTCTCGGCCTCCCCGGCCCTCTGGCCCCACGGGGGCGGCCGTCCATGGGGGGGAATCGAGGATCCTGGACCAAGCCTGGAGGCTCAAAACTGACCTCCAACAATGCGGTCCCAGATCACCGGGTCCCCGAGCAAAGACAACCACGACTGTGACCTGGGACTGCGCCGGCCCGACCAAGAAGAACTGATAGTGCAAGTTCTCGGAGCGGTGGCGGAGAATGAGGGGTGGGAACAACGGCGGGGGGAAGGCGACAGGGCCCTACGAGTCTGAACTCCTCCCCCTCGCCCATTCCAGCGGGAACGACAAACCTGTCTGGCGATGCGCGATCGTGGCGGCCAGCCTGGGCACGACGAACAACGACAACGACGCCGACGAAAAGGGTGACGACTGAAGGAGGGCTACAACGAGCTGGGGGCAGCTTGAGAAGCAGCAGCGGCAGCAGCAGCAGCAGCGCGAGAGGGCAGGAGGAGATGACGAGGAGTGGTTACCAGGAGAAGAAGAAACATGACTTCAAGAAGAGGAAGGAAGAAAGATCGGAAAACCGTAAAGGCAAGAACAATACGGCATGCGACACGTGCGCGCATAGTCAACCGCAAAACCGATATATGTTTATCGCACAACCATCCGCTCCCTGGGTCCCCATGCCCTCCCCCCTGCCCCACATCACCATCATGGGTGCCTAATTGTCGTTGTATGACAAGAAACCTCCCACATGCAACGCAAGAACCATGCAATGTCACGGCCACGCCCAACTACAACATCGTTGTGCTACTTCCCAAATGGCTCCGCCATGCACACCGAGCTTTTTCGTGAGAGCTCGGCAGAATCAGCCTGAACTCGCTTCGATGCTGCTCTGGCACGGTGGCGGGGTTTGCGGCAGGCAGCCAGATCAACAAACATTGTTCAATAGCGATGACGAGTGCGTACTCTCGAACCCGAACGCGCGCCCTGCGGTGTTCCTAAAATCTGCTGCGTGATCTTCTGCCACGGGGTGGCGTCAGCTGGGAGGGCAATCTCTCGTTCGCGTCTGGCTGTAATGCCAATTGGGCTTGGTGACAACTACTTTCTGGCTTCGAACCAGCAGAACATAGATTTCCTGGGTGGTTTGGCTCTCAGGGGACCGATGTGTAGGTGTTCACTGTAGGCTGCACTCCCTGCGCCACCATGCGGTCGATCCACCAATCCGCTCGCTTGCAGTCGCCAGCCTTGGCGCAGGCGTGGATGACCGCGTTGAAGCAGATCACGTTGGGGGAGACGCCGTCCTGGACAAAGGCAACATCCCCTCGTTCGCCCTCTGGGGTTTGTGATGAGGGGGCCAGCAGGTCGGTGAGGAGATAGCTGATCGGTGGGAGCAAATGGGGAAGGGGGGGAAACTGAATCGATGAAGCACTAAACTATGAAGGACTATACATTTGGAATGCACGATTGTCTGCATGCGCGTTCAAACATTACCCGTGAACCAGCCAACTCCCAAGGTCACCTTTTTGTGGGTCCCCTCCCCTCCCAGGGGGGAGGGGGGAATCAATGACAAGGGAGGGCTAGCTAGTCTGAAACTGAATATTCAGAGTGGTTCCCTGATAATTTTTGCTGTGTTAGTGTGGGGCGCCATGGAGAGGGGTGCGCTCTGGAGTGAACCGTTTCAAGGCTATTATGCATAGAGCTGGATTCTGAACTTCGCTCTTTATTGGGTTTCCTGTGCGGGGATAGCTTTGGAGTTAGCCCTTGTGGGGAGAGAAGAGGGAGACATGTAGAGGGAACAATGGAGGGATGAGTAGGGAGGGTGACTACATATCGAGCAGGGGGGAAAAGAGAGAGAGAGAGAGAGAGAGGAAGGGGAGACGAATAGGGATTACATATACTGGGTGACAGAGGACAGAGGTTTGATGAATTAACTCCGTCCAGATTTTGCCTTTGTAGAACTTCCTGGTCGTGTACCAGGACACACGGGCAAACAAGGCATGGCTGCAGACATCGAATGCTTTCGGCTCTGCCTCGCCAGCCAGCAGTCCGCTTCCATGACAGCTCTGCTGGTACTGATGCTACGTGGAAACATCAAGGGGAAGAGTAGAACGCATATGTTCGAGGAGGGAGGGGTCTGGGAGGAGTACTTGACGAGGGGGAAAGAGAGACGAGGGAGGCAAGGCGAGACTTCTCAGTACGAACTCTGTTCAGGGTTCTCCTGTGCGATTGGGGTGTCAAGGCAAAGAGTACTTAGGTTCGACGTGCTCATGCTTTCCCCAAGGGTCCCAACATGATATCTTAGCCTGGCCAAAGAGAACCAAGGTCTTGATTCATTTATTGAAACTCATTGTCCGCCACCGTGCCCTGAGGCACGTTCTCAGGTCCCTTCGGTACTAACAGCCCTGAGCTCCCCCGAACCCAAATCTGCCAATGCGTGGCGCGTGACTTGTGGGGTTTCCGCGCTTGTCCTGGCAGAGACGGGTGGAATTCCGTGCCCTCCGCTGTCTGACCGACTGAACTGGACCGAATTGAACTGCACTGGACTGCGCTGAACTGAAACTGGACTCGAAGAACACTTTCGACAACACATTTCGAACCGCCTCGGTGCACCCGCAATCCGCGACCAACCGACACATTTCAACCCGCCCGCTGGCGGGTTAACATGTGTCGCCTGGTTGAGGTTGCGGTTGCGCCCGTGGGCGGCTTAACACGTGTCGCCTGGTTGCCATTGTGATTGCGGTTGCGCCCGCGAGCGGGTTGAAATGTGTCACCTGGTTGCGGTTGCGGTTGCGCCCGCGGGCGGGTTGAAATGTGTCGCCTGGTTGCGGTTGCGGTTGCGCCCGCGGGCGGGTTGAAATGTGTCGCCTGGTTGCGCCCGCGGTTGCGCCCGCGGGCGGGTTGAAATGTGTCGCCTGGTTGCGGTTGCGGTTGCGCCCGCGAGCGGGTTGAAATGTGTCGCCTGTTTGCGGTTGCGGTTTGCGGTTGCAGTTGCGCCCGCGGGCGGGTTGAATTGTGTTGCCTGGTTGCGGTTGCGCCCGCGGGTGGATTGACACGTGTCGCCTTGTTGCGGTTGCGATTGCGCCCGCGGGGGAGTTGAAATGTGTCGCCTGGTTGCAGGGTCGGTTGCGCCCGCGGGCGAGTTGAATTGTGTCGCTTAGTTGCGGTTGCGGTTGCGGTTGCGCCCGCGGGCGGATTAGCATGTGTCACCTGGTTGCTGTTGCGGTTGCGACCGCGGGCGGGTTGAAATGTGTCGCCTGGCTGCGGTTGCGGTTGCGCCCGCGGGCGGGTTGAAATGTGTGGCCTGGTTACGGTTGCAGTTGCGCCAGCGGGCGGGTTGAAATGTGTCGCCTGGTTACAGTTGCGGGTCCGCCCGCGGGCGTCTTGAAATGTGTTGTCAAACGTGCCCCTCCATTTCAATCAGTTCAGTGCAATGCAATTCAGTTCAATGGATCAGTCAGCGGATGGCGCGAAATTTTGTTCGGCTCCGCTGGGAGAAGCTATGAGGAACAGGAAGAAGAGTATCGAAGACGCAATCAGCGAGGCATCGCCACCTCCCTGTGGCCACATGTTGTGGGAACGCAACGCACGCGTGGGCGATAACAACATGCAACTTACTCGTCTGTGGTTGAATTATTAGGGGCCGCTTGGTGCGTCTTGAGGTGGCTCTCTTGTGCCTTCTTGGGGGCCTCCTCTTGGGGCTCTCTTGGGCTGTCTTGGGCGTCTGGAGCCCCTCGAGGGCGCCTTCGGGACCTCTTGGGGTCCTCCTGGAGCCCTCTTGGCGTGAGCCGCCCTGGGGTCCTCGTGGGCCTCTGTGGACCACTCTTGGGCAATCTTGGGGCCAACTGGAGACCTTCGCGGGACCATTTCGGGCCATGACGAGCGACCATGTCACACTTTCTGTGAAGCCACACGCAAATCAGTGATGTTGGCCTCTCAAGGGCCTCGTGGGGGCTCCCTTGGATCGCTCATGGAGCTTCTTGGACGCCTCCGGGCCTGTGGGCTTCGAAATCCACTCGCACCGCCTTCCGGGCGTCCAGGGCCATCTGGGGAAGATCGTGGACCGCCAGGGGCGCGATCTGTGGTCGGGGTCCTGGCCGGAGTACTCCAGTCCCCCACACTGCGTTCGGGGCACCAGCGGCTCCCAGCCCTGGTCCACCGTTTTTGGGGGACTCCTGATGTCGTTCTGGGCTCGCCTGGGGGGCCTCCTGGGCCGTCTTGGGGGCCCTCTTCGGCCAGCTGGGGCCGCTCGTGGCCCCTCAGGAGCCTCCTGGGCCCAAACATGGAGCTGTGTGGGGTTCGTCGTGGGGCGCCTCTGGGCACTCGTGGTGACCTCAGGGGGCCGTCTTCGGGAGTCTTTGGGCCCGCTGGGGCAATCTGGGGGCCCTCTTAGAGGGCCCTTCCGGGGCCGTTGTAGGCCGCACTGGGGCGGCCTCGGCCTCTGGGGCTTCGTGGCCGTCGCGGGGGCTCTGACGAGTGGCAGGGCGAGCAAGCGAAGCACAGACAGACAACCGAGGAGCACAACTATCTCTCTAGGCACAGATCGGCATATGTGTACACCTCGAATATTTGCATGCGTGTGCAATGGTGTATGCACTTGTATATATACCCATCCATTCACATGTATGTGTATACGTATGTGCATGTGCATATGTACATGTATATGCATATAGAAATATATATATTTATATATATATATATATATATATGCATATATATGTATGTATGTATGTATGTATGTATGTATGTATGTATGCATGTATGTATGTATGTATGCATGCATGCATGCATGCATGCATGCATGTATGTATGTATGTATATGTATGTATGTATGTATGTATGTATGTATGTATGTATGTATGTATGTATGTATGTATGTATATAAATGTACGTGTATGTGTATATGTAGGTGTGTATGCATGTCTCTCTCTCTCTCTTTTTCTCTCTCTCTCTCTGTGTCGGCATGCAACTGTATACATATACATATACTTGTACAGATACACGCACCTATATATATATATATATATATATATATATATATATATATATACATATATCCTGGAGTCTCTACGGAATACTTTTGGGGAGCCCTTTGGCCGTTTTGGGCCCATCGGGGACTCTGCGGATATCTTGGGGAGCACTGGGACAATCTTGGAGGCCCTCTTGAGGCACCCGAAGGGACAAGTACGCCGTCTTGGCGAGTGGGGGAACCTCCTGGAAGGCTGCTTGATGCGAGCTTTGGCCGTCTTGCGGCTCTCATGGGGTCCTCGTCGGCCGTCTGGGGCCGATCTTGGGGTTCGCCTGGAGCTGCCTGGAACACTCGGAAGTCAGAAACGTCAATCATGCGAAAACAACACAACACATTGGGAAGGTGTTGCATTCTGGGGGCCTCCCGGAAATGCTCTTAAGGCACTCTTGGGCCGTCTCGGGCGGCCCTGGTCCGCGTTGGGTCCATCTCGCGGCCATGCGGACATCTTGTCGAAGACTCGGGCTGTCTTGGAGGCTCTCCTGGGACAGCATTTGAAGGGGCAACTTGGCCGTCCCGGAGGCTGGGAGAGGCTCCGACCCAAGTGGGGCTCGCTGTGGCCATCTTGGGCCTCGCGTGAGGCAATTTTAGGGTCCTAGTGGGCCGCCTTGGAGCGGTCTCGGGTGCTTCCTGGGCTGTCGTGGACGCTCCAGATACCGAAGAGGCGAGTTTGCGAAAACAACAAAAAACCACCGGGCGAACGTCAATCCTATTTGTCTGCTGGGGGCCTCTTTGCAGTGCTCGTGGGGCACCCTTGGACTATCTTGAAAGGTACTTGGGCTCTGTTGGGCCGATCTGGGGGCCTCGCGGGAATCTTGGATCTTGGGGAACACTGTTGTTGTCGTGGAGGCTCTCTCGGGATATCTGAAGGGGCACTTGGCCTGTCTTGGTTCGGGGCTTCGTAAACGGGGGTTTAACTAAACGGTGGCTTGGCTTCCATATACCCCCGTTTACTGTACCCCCGTTTACGGCGCCCAGGGCCCCCTAAACGGGGGCACAGCCAAACGTGGAAATCGGCGTTCCCCGTACCCCCGTCTCTGGCGCCCTGATTGGTGGAAGGGGGAGCCCCATCGGAACCACGGGGGGTGCTGGTGAGAAGGACAATCCATTTGCAAAGGGTGGCTGCTGCCCGGCCTCCCCAGTCCAGGTTCTCCGTGTTGTATGCGCATGTGCGTATATATATATATATACATATATGTATGTATGGCTGTCTGTCTGTCTGTCTGTCTGTCTGTCTGTCTGTATGTATGTATGTATGTATGCATGTATGCATGCATGCATGCAGGCAGGTATGTACGTACGTATATGTTTATGTCTGTAGGTATGTATGCACATTCAAATGCATATGCAAATGCATGTATACATGTACACACACGCATACATGTATCGTCACTTGTGTATATATGTATATGATCGCGTGCATTCCTATTCATATACTTTTATAAGGCTGGGGACCCCGGAGAAAAGCCCCCCTCCCCCCCTAACGAATTTGGCCCACCCCAAGCCTCTCGGGCAACCCTTCAGACGACCCGGGAGAACCCCACGAGAGCCCGAAGACGGCTCCAGATGGCTCCAGGCGTTCCGGCGCGCTCCCGAAACGACCCCCGAGAGCCCCAAGACGGTCCACGACGACCCCAATGAAGCAGTCATACACCCAAGGATCGCACCAAAACGTCCCAAGAGGCCTACAAGAACACTCCCAAGAGACCCCAAGAGACAAAATTCATTGATTTCCCGTTGGTTTTTGGTAAATTTGGGGGTTCTCCTCTTTTCGGCTTCCCGACGCTCCAAGACGGCGGTCTTCTGGGCGTCCGAAGCTGCCTGGGTGGCTCGGAAATCGCTCCACAACTATCCGAAAGGGCTCCCAGGCAGTCCAAGAGAGCCCCAAGGCGGCACAACCGGGTTCCAAAATGGCCTAAGAGAGCCCAATGACTGCCAAAAATGGCCTCAAGACGCCCTCCGAAGCTTTCCAAATCGTGACCCGGTCGTTCAGGGAGACCGCGATTGGAGGCATGGTGACCCGAGGAAGCCCCCAGAGGCCCCCAGAAGACGCCCAGGAGGCCTCCAGAAGGCCTTAAGAAAACTTGAACAACTTGTGTGAGTCCCCCAGAAGCTCTCCAAGGAGGAGCCTCCGCAAAAAGGGCTGAGGAGGGTGGGGAGAATACGCAGGGTACGGCGAGAATAAGGAAAAATAAACATGGAGGAGGGATGACGAATCACATTATTATAACGGCGATGCCGAAAAAGGCAGCAAGAAGTTATCGCTAAATTGTCGGCTTGGCCCTCCTGCCATTCCGCCTGCATGCCCAACTTTAAGGACCAAGGCGCATGGCACGAAGCTTCACTCCAGTCTTGCATGCATACGTGAATATATCCGCCACCGTGCCTCGAGGCACGACGTGGAGCTGTCTCCTGGCTCTCATGGGTTCTCTGTTCTCTGCACTCAGAACTCTGGGGCTATCGTGTTCTAAGGGCTGGGGCCCTCGAGTCCCAAAACTCCTGGGCGTCCCCGCGCGCTCTCGCGCTCTCACGGGCTCGGCCGCAAGGCTTTTCGAGAGGCCACAGGGCCCCCGAGCCAGGCCGGGAGGGCCCCAAGACACGTCCGGGAGGCCCCCACAAACGCTCCAAGACGCCCACCATGGCCCCAGGACAGCCCAAGAGGCCTCAAATGAGCTCCAAGAGCGCTCCGAGGGGACCCCTAAGAGGGCCCAAAGAGGCAACAATCATTGATTGCCCGGGTGCTTTTCAATGTTTTTCGCGTTCTCGCGTTCTCGGGCTTCCGACGCTCCAAGATGGTCCCAGCGACTCCCAAGACCGCCCCAAGACGGCCCGAGAGGCCCCCCAGAGGGCCCCGAGACGGTCCAAAAGGACCCCAAAACGGCCCAAGAGGCGCCCACGATCGCCCAAGAGGGCCCCAAGACGGCGGCCCCTAGAGGGGCCCAAGAGGGGGAACACGGATCGACAATTCGAGCCTTCCGCCCCAAGAGGCCCGCAGGAGGCCCCAAGAGGCTCCCAAGAGAGCCCAAGAGACCCGTAGAGGCTCCACGAAGTCCCCCAAAGGCCCAAAAGAGACCCCCAAAGGCCCCCAAACGGCCTCCAAGAGGCTTCAAAACTGCCTCCAAGAGGCCCCCGAGAGGTCTCCCGCGATACCCAAACGAACATCCAAAAGGCTTGTAACCCACAGTCAACGCACGGTGGCGGGATGTGCCGAAGGGCAATATTGGGCCTCTCTTGGGGACCATTTGGGGCTCCGAGGCTATCCTGGAGTACACGTCGCTAACAAGTGAGAGCTCCAGAAGCTGGTGACATCAATGTGGAATTCCCTCGATTTTGACTGACTTGGCCTCTCGCAAATGCTCTGTGGGCACCCTGACGGCCTCTTGGGGCCGTTTGGGGGCCCCTTTGCAACGCTGGGAGCCTCCTGGGGGAGCCCAAAGGGCCTCTCGGGACCGTCTTGGGGCCCTCCGTCTGCCGTCGCCGGCCGTCTTTTTGAGCACTCGCGGGGCAGTCGTGGGCCGTCTTGGGGCAATGCTGGGGCTCTCTTGGGGACCTTTTGGGGCTCCGAGGCCATCGTGGAGCTAGATTTCGCCAACACGCGAGACCTCCAACAAAACATGGAAGATCTCGTGAATCCCGCAAGTTTCTGACCGATTTGGCACCTTGAGGGTCCTCTGTGGGCACGCCAGCCGATTCTTGGGGCCATCTTTGGGCTCCTTTGTAACGCTGGGAGCCTCCTGGGGGAACCCTGAAGCCTATTGGGACCGTCCTGTCTTGGGGCCTTCTGGCGTTTCAGCAAAGCTCTGGGGGCCTCCTGAGGGAACCCGGGAGAGGCTCCAAAGAGACTGCGACCCAGGGCACTCCTGGCCCGGGTTGCTGTACCTGGGAGACGCGCGCGCGCGCGCGCGCGCGCGCGTGTGTGTGTGTGTGTGTGTGTGTGTGTGTGTGTGTGTGTTTGTGCGTGTGTGCGTGCGTGCGTGCGTGCGTGCGTGCGTGCGTGCGTGCGTGTGTGTGTGTGTGTGTGTGTGTGTGTGTGTGTGTGTGTGTGTGTGTGTGTGTGCGTGCGTGCGTGCGTGCGTGCGTGCGTGCGTGCGTGCGTGCGTGCGTGCGTGCGTGCGTGCGTGCGTGCGTGCGTGCGTGCGTGCGTGCGTGTGTTCGTGCGTGCGCGCGCGTGCGTGCGTGCGTGTCTTTTCAGTCAGTCTGGGGTGTTTGCCTTTCTGCATTGCGTGAGCGCCTCGGGATTTTCCGCATGCATCCGCACCTGCGTTTTTCCTGCAAGCGAGTGCCCCCCTCCAATCTACCCATCCGCTGCGCCAAGTGGTCATTCGCCTACGCGTGACCCGGCTTAGCGCATCGCGACGGTGTCGTCACCTCGCCGCTGGAAGACTAGATGTGTGTGCGCGCGCGTGTTCAAGGGATCTGCTGCTTCGGATTTCCCTGCAAGGCGCCGTGGTTCTGTCTGGGGTAAGAGAGATCGACTCGGGGGCGGGGTCTTGGCGGTCGAGGGACGGTGATCCCATCGGGAGTCGGAGGTCGGACCTGGCATTGGGACACGGACGGACGCTTCCCCCGCCGGTCCTGCTCCATCCGCGTCAGCCACGACTCCGCCCGGCCCATGTCTCCGGCCTTGGCGCACGCGTGCACGACGGAGCTGTAGCTGATGACGTTCGGCTCGGCCCCGGACTGCCACATCTCGTTGAGCCACTTCTCCGCCCGGTCGGCGTCGCCTGCGCGCGCGCAGGCGTCGATGACTGCGTTGTAGCTCATCTGGTCGGGATCCAGGCCGAGCTCGGGCATCCTCGCGAGCCACTTCTCGGCGTGCGCAATGTCGCCAGCCTTGGCACACGCGCTGATGGCGATGTTGACGCAGATGGTGTTTGGCTTGCCCAGGCCCGCGTTGGTGAGCTTCGTGAGCCACCGCTCCGCGCCCACGGAGTCGCCAGCCTCGATTGCTTTTGGCCACGGGGTCACCCCCCACGCTCGAAACGGTTTCGGGCCATCGCTGGCGCCAGAGATGACGGATTCCAGGGGCACGCGCGCAAATCCACATCGCCTGGCCAGGCGATCGCCTTCTGGCCCCCTGGGCCTTGGGGCGGCGAGGGGCAAGAGCAGCGAAAGAGGGGAGGGGGGGAATTGGAGAGTAGGAGGGTTGGACCGGGTCGGACCGACGGCGAGGGAGGGGAAGGGGAACAGCAGGGGCCTTAGCGTAGGCGTTGATCAACGCCCCGTACATGACGACCGACAGCTGCTGTCCATTCACCTTCGCGCTTGGGCACACGGGGCGACATGGTTAAATGACACGTATGTTTGTGCTGCCTACCAGCCTAACTCCAAGAGCCCTCCTGGGCACCGTCCTGACCAATTGTTCGGACCGCGTCCAGCCGCGGCGACGAGGTCTTCTGGGGGCAACAGATGAAGTCAGCCCGCCTACTTGGGGGGCACCCAGGTGCGTGAAGCAATCTTCTGCAGGGGCCGCGCGAGAGCGGCTCAGCTGGCCCGATGCCTGCCGTTCGCCGCGCGTCCAGAAAGCTTCAAAAGGACCCCCCCGCCGTGGCCTCTTCGAAAGCCCTCGGAGGCCTCCAGATGAACCACGGAGAAGGACGCGCAATTCCACTGGCCAGCGGCTGGCGGCCAGGGGGCTACCCTGAGGCCCCACTGAGGGCTCCCTGGAGGTTCCGAAGAACTGCGCTGCACGATGAGAGACCACCTGCAGGGATTCAGGCGGATCGCCCCCTCGCAACCACGCAGGGGGTCTGCCGGAGGAGGGCGCTGCGCTGTAGCGTAATGCTTCTGCGTAGTTTGTTCGCGCAGCGGAGGAGGAGGAGGAGGAGGAGGAGGAGGAGCAGGAAAACGTGCGTTGTGGAGGAGGAGGAGGAGGGCAGGAGGAGGAGGAGGAGGAGGAGGAGGAGGAGGAGGAGGAGGGCGCTGCGCTGTAGCGTAATGCTTCTGCGTAGTTTGTTCGCGCAGCGGAGGAGGAGGAGGAGGAGGAGGAGGAGGAGGAGGAGGAGGAGGAGGAGGAGGAGGAGGAGGAGGAGGAGGAGGAGGAGGAGGAGGAGCAGGACAACGTGCGCTCGTGGGCGCCCCGTGCCCGGGGTGGGTCCGCCGAGGTCTCGCCAAGCTCGCGCCCGTGCCGCCTCTTCGGCGCTCGCGGGCGCCCCGTGACTCGGGGCGGGTCCGCCGAGGTCTCGCCACGCTCGCGCCCGCGCCGCCTCGTGGGCGCCCCGCGCCCCGTGACTCGGGGCGGCTCCGCCGAGGTTTCGCGGCGTTCGCGCCCGTGCCGCCTCTGTGCCCCTGTGCCCTGGCGGGTAGCATCGCAGCGTTCGGGCACTTGTGGGCGCCCCCGTGCCCTGGTGGGTAGCATCGCGTGCACGACACAGCTGACACCGCGTGGCCTGCACAGCATATATCACCCCGCGTAGCTCGGACCGAGCAGCTTCCACAACGTAGCTCAAGCCACATCGCTCACACCACGTAGCTTACAGAACGCAACATGCACCGCACATCGTACACGACACAGCTAGCAGCTCACAGTTTGCACTGCACAGCTGGCCCCCCCGCAGTAAAAAATGGTCCACTTTCTGGGGGTCCACGCTGGTGAACCCTTTTTCTTTGTCGGCAGCGCTGGCCGTCGCCAGCGCGCCTGCAGCGCCAGCGGGCTGCGCTGGGAACCAGGCACACCAGGAGGGGCGGAAGGAGGGAAGAGGGAGGAGGGAGGGAGGAGGGCGGCCGCGGGGGCGGGAATGACGATGCCTGGGCCGCCGTGAGGGTCGGAGGGGGGAGAGCGCGCGGGCGGCCACGGGCTCTCCTGGGAGAAGCGGCGTGCTGCCAGGTGGCCGCGGTCGGTCCGGGCTGTCGAGGGCGGGGCAGCGGCGGTAACGGTCGTGGGGCACGCCGCCGGCGAGCAGGCCGTGGGCGGCATCCCGTGGGGTCCGCCAGGACCGCACGAGGCCAGCGACGACGAATCCAGCTTGCTGGCCTGCACGCACAGATGCATGCGTGTATGTGTATGCATGTATGCATCTATGTATGTATGGCTGTATGTATGTGTATGTGTATGTGCATGTATGTGAATGTGTATGTGCATGTGTATGTGCATGTGTATGTGTGTATGTATGTATGTGTATATATATATAGGTATGTGTATGTGTATGTGTGTATGTATATATATCTATTATCGCATGTTCATGTGAACGCGCAAACAAATAGGCGCCTTCGCCTGCCGAGCGATTGCCTCCGCCTGCGCCAGGTCACCCGCCTTGAGCGCGGCGTACAATCTGCCTGACGGGCCGCCCGCGAGGGACACCTCGTGCTCGTCCTCCTCCAGGAACGGTGAGTATCAAACGCAATCTATCCGCTCCTCTCTCCTCATCCCCCTTCTCCTCCATCTCTTTTCGGTACTGCAAGTAAAGCTTGCAACAATGCTGGAAGATCTATTTCAAGCTTGCACCACTTAAAAAGATTAAGGGCTCACTTTATCGCCGCGCATTCTTTTACGCATTTGCAAGGATCGAGGGCGCACAACTCAGCGCCGCGCGCATTCGCTTTAAACGTTGCAATAGCTGTCAGGATGGAGGGCAAGTCGTTTTCCAACGGAGGTTCTCGCCTCAGCGCCGCGCGCGTTCTTGTTTGAACGCTTGCGACCGTAATGGGGATGGAGGGCGGTAACTTTACAACACGAGGCTCTCTCTTCAGGTTTCGTCAAATGCAGAGACCAGAAAAAAAGAGGAACGACCAGTGAAACAGCAGCGCGGGAGGAGGGCGGTTCCTTTGCAAAGTGGGGTTCTCGTTCGAGACTTCCTCAATGTTAGTGTCCAGCAGTGCGAGCCTGAAAAAGGGCGTCGAAAACCAAAGATGCGCTGGAAGGCAAAGGGCGCCGACAATCAAAAGGACACCGAAAACCCAAAGGGCGCCGAAAAACAAAGGTGCGCCGAACACCCAAGGGGTGCCGAAAACTCAAGGGGCGTCAAACACAAAAAGGCGCCGAAAGCCTAAACGAACGCCGAAAACTCAAGTGGCGCCGATTACCCCAAAAGGCTAAAACCAGTGTAGCGCCGAAAACCAAAAAAAGCGCCGAACACCAAAAAACACCGAAACCCAAAAGGGAACCCAAACCCAAAAGGTCGCCGAACTTGCAAAGGACACCGGAAACCAAAGGGGCGCCGAAAACCAATAGGGCGCCGAAAACCAAAAGGTCCCAAACACCAAAAGGGCACCGAAAACCAAAACGGTGCCGAAAACCAAAGGGGCGCCGAACACCAAAAGGGCACCGATATTCAAAACGGCGCCGAAAACCAAAGGAGCGCCGACAATCAAATGGGCGCTGAAAACCGCAGGTGCGCCGAACACTCAAGGGGCGCCGAAAACCAAAGGGGCGCCGAACACCAAAAGGCGCCGAAAGCCGAACGAACGCCGAAAACCAAAGACGCGCCGAACACCTAAAAAGGCTCCGAAAACCAAAAGGGCTTCGAAAACCGAAGAGGCGCCGAAAGCCAAAAGAGCGCCGAAAACCAGTGTAGCGCCGAAAACCAAAAGGGCGCCGAACACAAAAAAACACCGAAACCCAAAAGGGAACCAAAACCCAAGAGGTCGAAGAACTTGCAAAGAACGCTGGAAACCAAAGGGGCGCCAAGAACCAATAGGGCGCCAACAACTAAAGGGTCGCCGATCACCAAAAGGGCACCGAAAACCAAAACGGTGCCGAAAGCCAAAGGGGCGCCGAACACCAAAAAGGCACCGATAACCAAAACGGCGCCGAAAACCAAAGGAGCGCCGAAAACCAAAGGGGAGCCGAAAACGACGAGGGCGCCGAGAACCAAAGGAGCGCCGACAACCGAAAGGGCGCCGAAAACCAAAGGGGCGCCGAAACCCAAGGTGGCGCAGAAAACCAACAGGAGGACGAACACCAAAGCAACGCGGAACAAAAAAGGGGCGCCGAAAACCACAGATGCGCCAGAAAGCAAAGGGCGCCGAAAGCGACACGGACACCGAAAACCAAAAGGACGCCGAAAACCAAGAGGGCGCCGAAAACCAAAAGGAGGACGAACACCAAAGCAGCGCCGAGGAAACAAGGGGCGCCGAAAACCACAGATGCGCCGGAAAGCAAAGGGCGCCGAAAGCCACACGGACACCGAAAACCAAAAGGGCGCCGATAACCAAGAGGGCGCCGAAAACCAACGGGGCGCCGAACACCCGAGGGGCGCCGAAAACCAAACAGAGCGCCAAAAACCAAAGAGGCGCCGAAAACCAACGATGCGCTGTGAAAGCTAAAAGGGCGCCGAAGATCCAAAGGGGCACCGATAACCAACAAGGCGCCGCAAACAGCAGAAGCTCCGAAGCCGGACAGGGCGCCGAAAACAAAAAGGGCGCCGAAAACCGAAGGGGCGCCAAAAACCGCAGGGGCGCCGAAAACCAAAGAGGCGCCGAAAGCCAAAGGGGCGCCGAAAACCAACGATGCGCCGAACACCAAAATGATGCCGAAAAACCAAAGACGCGCCGACAGCCAAAAGGGCTTCGAAAACCGAAGGGCGCCAAAAACCAAAGGCGCGCCGCAAGCCGAATGGCGCCCAAAACCAAAGGGGCGCCGAAAAACAAAGAGCGCCGAAAACCAAAAGGGCGCCAAAAAACAAAGGGGCGCCAAAAATCAAGAGGGCGCCCAAATGCAAGAGGGCGCCGAAAACCAAAGGAGCGCTGGAAGCCAAGAGGGCGCCGAAGACCAACGATGCGCCGAAAACCAAAGGGTGCGCAGATAACAAAAAGGGGCGTCGAAAACCAACGGAGCGCCGAAAACCACAGGAGCGCCGAACACCAAAACGATGCGGAAAACCACAGGAGCGCCGAAAACCAAAGGGGCGCCAAAGGCCCAAGGGGCGCCGAAAACCAGCCAGGCGCCGAAAACCAAAGAGACGCCGAAAACCACAAGTATGCCGAAAACCAGCGGGGTCCGAAAACCAAAAAGGAAATGGCCAGGGCCCTCCAGCTGGAAAAACCAACAGAAGGAGGGGAGGGGGGGTAGCTTCGGAAGCCCCCCCCCTTTGGAAAGTGGAGCCCGGGGTTACCCCGGGCCCCGGAAGGGAGAGGGGAGGGTAGCTTCTAAGCCCCCTCCCCCTAAGCCAGGGACGCCCCAGCTACAAAATCCAATTGGAAGGGGGTAGTCGCTTCGGAAGCCCCGCCCCCCCCCTTTGAAAGGGCTGACCCGGGGCCCCGAAAAGGGGGGGAGGGGGGAGGGGTAGCTTCCAAGCCCCCCCCCTTAGCTAGGCCCCCCCCCAGCTTCAAAAGTGCTCGGAGGTGGGGTAGCCTCGGAAGCCCCCCCCACCCCTTCCAAGGGAGGGGGGTGGAGGGTGGCTTGAAGCTGGGGCCCCCCTTTCAGTGAGAAGTGTGCCACGAGCGCGGTCTTTCACACATAACCTCTCTCTTTACATCTCCATTCTATATATATATATATATATAGATATATTCTCTTTCTATGTCTCTCTCTCTTCTCTGTCTCTTTCTCTCTGTCTCTGTCTGCCTCTCTCTCTCTGTCACTCTCCTACATCGTTCCTCTGTCTCCGGAGGAGGAGGAGGAGGAAAGGAGGAGGAGGACAACGAGGAGGAGGAGGAGGAGGAGGAGGAGGAGGAGGAGGAGGAGGAGGAGGATCTCTCTCTTTCTCCCCCGTCTCCTCGGTGGGGAAGTCCAGCGAGGACGCGCGCTCGTGCGGCGAGGCATCCGACCTCGCAGGTGGGCCAGAAGGAGAGCGTGCCCGCCACTCCCGCCCGCCCCCCAACCCCCGTCTGGCAAGGGGATGTCAACCAACGCAGACTCCAAAGAGAACGTAACAATTGACATGGACAGGACGAGGAGGGAGCGATGTAGGGAGGAGGCGGATGAGGAGGAGGAGGAGGAGGAGGAGGAGGAGGAGGAGGGTGATATCAACCAATGCAGACTCCAAAGAGAACGTACTCCAGATTTCGTAATAAAGGGAGGGGGGGTCTCATTTCGGGGGGGGTCTCTTCCAGGCTATCTTGGAGGGCCTGGGGGGTCTGGGGGCGATGTTTTGGAGGGTTCTCCCACGGGGGAGGTCTGACATGGCTTGTCTTGGAGGGTCCAGACCCCCTCCCTTTTATTACGAAGTCTGGAGTAACAATTGACATGGACTGAAGTAGACCGGACTGGAGTAGACTGGACCATCTACCCCGCTCTGCTCTACTCTGCTCTGCTCTGCTCTGCTCTACCCTACTCTACTCTGCCCTGCCCTGCCCTCACCTACTCTACTCTACTCTGCACTGCTCTACTCCACTCTACTCTAGTCTACCCGACACTACTCTCCCATCTATCCTACTCTACTCTACTCTGCTCTACTCCTCTCTACTCTACTCTACCATGCATTGCCTTACCGACCCTACCGTACTCTGAGATGATCACATGTTTATGTACTCTACCCTTCTCTCTTCTACTCTACTCTACTCTACTCTGCTCAATTTCCTCCGTCCCTACTATACAATATACCCTACTCTACCTTACTCTACGCTGCTCTATTTTACTGTGTTCTATCCTACCCTATCTTACCCGACCCTAAACTACTCCACTCTACTACTACTCTACTCTACTCTGCTCCTCCTCTACTCTACTCTCCTCTACTGTACTCTGCTCTACTCTAGTCTACTCGATTATGCTCTACATATATGCACTAGTACTCTCTGAGTTTGTCTACTCTGCTCTACTCTATTATACACTCCTCTACTCTACCATCTACCCTACTCTACTCTACTCTGCGCTGCTCTACTCCACTCTACCCTACACTAGCATACCCAGATCTACTCAAGTCAACTCAACTGAACTCTACGATCTAACCCACCCTACTCTACTGCTCCACTCCATTCTACTCTACCCCGACGCATACCCCAATCTACTTGCCTCGCCACTACGCTACTATACTCTCCCTGCTCAACTCTACCCTACCCTGCTCTACTCTCCGTGTTCTACTCTATTCCTACCCTAGTACTCCTACTATGCTCTACTCCACTCTACGCTACTCTACTCTACTCTGCTCTGCTCCACTCTTTCCCGTTGGCCAACAGGAAGTCCCCAAGCGCGTCCTGATCCATGCTGGCAGCTATACCGCGCAGGGGAGGGTGGAGGACGACGTGACCAGAGCAGGCGGAGAGGACAGGGCGAGAGAGGGTCGGGTCGGGCGAAAGGGGGGGATAGCAAAGGGGGGGGTTGAGAATCAGTTCACGTAGCTGATTTTCCCGGCGCCTCCCGGGCCGGAGGCGGCCACGTATCGAAGAATGGGCCCAGCGGCGGGGCCGAAACCAGCTGCATGCAGCAGATGTCGTAACCCCCCCCTTTCCCAATCCCCCCCTTTCGCCCGGCCCGAGGAAGGGAGGGGGAAGGGATCGAGGGCGAGGCGGCGGTCGCGCGCGCCCTGCGCTGGCCGGGCAGTGCCCCGGCCGGGGCTGCCCGCGGGAGCAGAGGCGCAGGCCCGCACGGCCGGGGCCCGCGGCCGCGGAGAGGCGCGGCGAGGGCCCGCGCGCGGCGCGCGGCGGCGGCCGCGGGCGGCGGGCGGCTCTGCGCGAGCCCGGCGTCTGCCCTGCCCGGCGGGCGTGCTGGCCCGCAGGAGCGGCGGAGCCGAGGCCAGCGGAGGCGGAAAGCCAGGAGGAGGAGGAGGAGGAGGAGGAGGAGGAGGAGGAGGAGGAGGAGGAGGAGGAGGAGGAGGAGGAGGGAGGAGGGAGGAGGAGGAGGAGGACGAGGAGGGGGGGGGGGCAGCCGGGCGAATCGAGGCTGGAGGCCAGGGCTGCTCTGCTCTCTGCTCCCGCCCTGCTCCTGCTCTCTGCTCCTGCTCTGCTCCTGCTCTGCTCCTGCTCTGCTCCTGCCTGCCTCGCTCTCCTCACTGCTGCTCTACTCTGCTCTGCTCTGCCCTGCTTGACTCCACTCACCTACTCTTCTCTGATGTGCTCTGCTCGCCTCTTTTCTACTCTGCTCTGATCTACTCTACTTTTGAACTTGCCGATTTATTGGGCGATTGGTGGTGGGACGCCATTGAAATAGCCACAGGAAGCCATTGCAATCTCAAGTGAAGCCATTGCAATCATGTGGGGAAATTCCATGGCAATCACTTGGGTGCCACTGGAAACATTTGGGTGAAAACCGTTGTAACACTTTGGACGCCATTGCAACCATTAGGGGGGCACTGCAACCATTTGAGGAAAATTAGGGCGCATGGGGGCATCACAGGAACAGTTCTCTACGCATTGAACTACGACTCCAATAGGCAAGCCTATTAGACAATCAAGGGGGTGAGGGGAAGGGGCAGGATTCGCGTAAGAACTTGGGGACGAGGAGCAAGAGCAGAAGGATGAGGAAACGCAGGCGGATGAAAAGGAGAAAGGAGAGGAGGCCCAAGCGTCTCAGGGAAGAGGGAGAAACACCATCGGATGATGAGCAAGACTACGTGGACGAGCACGAATCGAATTAAGCGACGGCGTATGTATGACTACGCGAAAGCAACAGTACTCGCCGTCGTCGTCGTCAAGGGTCAAGGGGGCCAAAGGGGTCAAGGGTTAAGCCCGCGCGCCCCGAGGCGAGCCCATTAAAGGTGCAGGCGGTGGCAGCCTACTGCGTGCTATACACGCTTGCGACCCGATCCTACAACACAATACGTGCGCTGGGGAGGTATCGTTCACATAGTGCGCTCACATGGTATCGGAAGAATACGGGTGTGAGCAGTGGCGTGCGTATGAAGACGAACGAACGAAGCGCCATGCTGGAGCGCGATGGTGAAAGAAAACACTGCCAACCCTTTTCCCACCGCTTGGTGGGAGCGGCGGCGCGTCGGCGGTCTGGTAATATCGTGCGCGGCTGGAGGAGCACGGGAAAAGGTGAAGGGTACGGGGACAAGGAGGAAGATAAACCTATGCACTCACGAACTGTCGCCAGGCTGCTGTGGCTTGTTGGCGCCCTGCACGATTGCTTCTTCAGACGAGAGCTGCAGAGCCACAAATGTTGTACAAACACTTCGCCCACTAATCTCCCTGCCGGCCCCGTGCGCGGGCCCGTGCTTCTTGCGGCCGGCCGCGTGCTGCTTCGTTGCACGGCGAAGCGGCGCAGAACTCTGAATCTTCCCCGCTCTGCCTTGCCCGAAGCCACAACAGCTGGTGTTCCCCACACGATGCTTGCACTCAGGGGTTCTTACGAGGACGAGGAGGAGGAGGAGGAGGAGGAGGAGGAGAAGGACGGGGAGGAGGAGGGGGAGAAGGAGGGGGAGGAGGAGGGGGA
The DNA here is from genome assembly GCA_963575745.1 of Prorocentrum cordatum. Taxonomy (NCBI): domain Eukaryota; class Dinophyceae; order Prorocentrales; family Prorocentraceae; genus Prorocentrum; species Prorocentrum cordatum. The sequence continues at coordinate 811,515 of CAUYUJ010015693.1, read as the reverse complement.
GGAGGAGGAGGAGGAGGAGGAGGAGGAGGAGGAGGAGGAGTTGCTCGTCCGCTGCTGCCCCATCTTCTCCCCTATTTAGAAAGCCCGCCCGCGGGGGCCCGGCGGCCCCGTTTTCACGTCCGTCGCCGCTCCCCCCACACCCCCCTGCACCCTCCCCCCGCCGGCACTCCCCCCCCTGCGTCGTTCACATCGCAAGCTTTGCACTACTTTGCATCGCACTGCGCTGCTTTCTCGCTGCTCCTCTGCACTGCTCTGCCAGCCTGCGTTGCCTTGCACCGCGTCGCGGTGGCACTCCTCTGCATCGCACTGCAACGCTTGCCGCTGCTTGGCATGTCTGCATTGCTGGGATGGCTTTGCACTGCTTTCCGCTGCCCTGCGCGGCTTTGCATCGCTTTGCGTTGCATTGTATAGTATAGCTTTGCTTAGAACTGCTTAGCATTGCCGTTACCCTGCATCGCGTTGCATTGCTATGCACTGCTTCGCATCACATTGCGTTGAGTTGCATTACGCATCATTACGTTACGATGCTTTGCGCCACATAGATTGCACCACATGGAATGCACCACCTAGATTGCACCACGTTGATTGCACCACCTATTTGCACCGCACAGATTGTACGACATTGCTGTATGGTGTCCACGCTGGCTAACCTGGTAGACGTTGCGTCGTGTAGGCAGCTGGCCTGCTTGCAACAGCACCTGTTCGCCAATGACTCGCGGAACGCACGCGTGGGGAATGTGCACGGTGCGACGTAGACACATCGCCTGAAAGCCATCACATGCTCTGCGTTCGGCTTTGTCGGGCCACGCTGAATTCAGAAATCGCATGACCTTGCTTGTCGAAACTCGCACAGCTTTGCGCTTTCTAGACATGTTGCATGTCGCGTGCGTCCACGAGGGGGTGTGTCTGTACAACTCAACCAATGCAATTCCTAGTCTTTATTTCAATTCACCGCGAAGCTGACTATAGCTAGATAATGTGGATCCGAGATTGACCATCGAATCTTTTCCAAGAGTTTGCCACCCAGAGCGTGTGAAAAATAACAACGCCGCAACGAACAATCGTTGTACAAAACTGTCCCAACGCAATTTCATTCATTTGTTTTACACATGCTTTGTGCTGAGGATACAGATTGCGAATCGCAAGCAGCGGCCATCAACACATTTCAACCTACCCAAAATTTCGTCTTCCAACGCCAGTCGTGCTTCAACGTTTGCGTGGTGTGTAGCATTTCGAACCACTCTCGTCATTACTATGGTAAACAAGAGAGGCGAGTGTGGGCAACCATGTGATATTCTGGTCAACAACCTTCTTTCGGATGACGTGCGTCGCCCATCTGCTACGCTGAACTCTCGACGATCGTAAGTTTTACCAACAAATCTACGAAAATGCTGACGGGCTTCAGAATTGTGTGAGGATTTCAGCAACATCCCGGCATGCAACGATCCAGAGGCAATGCTGCCGCTTCATCTTTGTCCTCGTACGCATAGTGGCAGACGGCGTGTATAACATCTGGTGTCCCGCGCCCCCTGCGGAAGCCGAGCAGTGCTGGCGATAGTTTGTCCTCGGCCCCAGCGTCTTGCATCCGTCGTAAAATGGGGCCCGTCAAGATTTTATGCGCAACGCAAAGTAAGCTGATGGAACGGCAATTGTTGCAAATATCGACGGCCTTTCAGTTGTAAAGATCGTTGAGAATATGGGTTGCTTCCGCTCTTCAGGCAGTGTTTCCACATTCCAGCGTTTGTTGGATCAGCCTGCAATCCGCTCAGTCCCGACTGGGTTTGTTACGATGTTCTTGCAATGCTCTGTCGTCCACACCATAAGCTTCCTCGCGATAGATTCTGGTGGTTGCTGTACCCGCCTTCCCATTTGCACACTTTGATTCTGGCGCGGGCGAGGGGTCATCAGCTTGGTCGTCTGGCTGCTCTGCAATCTGCACTTGCTGCTGCCCTTTCTCCAAGTACTCTGCCATTGTTTCTGCCATTCTGAACGACGGGAACAGAGCGCCGATTTTGGACTGACGCCAACGCTACACTGGGATCATCATTGGGAAAGGAACGAACACTTCCAGAGCGGAAGCGCACATGCGCCACGACGAGACAGGGTCAGGGGAGAGAGGACGGTGGCACGCCTATCGGTATTGAGCAATCGGGGCGGAGACACACCAGCGCAAGGAGGACGAGGAAGACGACAAGGACCCATGTTTCCCGCCCGGGACCTGCTGGACGCCCGCCTCCGGAGCGCCGCGGGCTTCTTGGGATGCGCCGCGGGCTTCTTGGCGGCCTTCGCCCCGCCGCAGGAGCGGGACACCACCTCCGGCTGCCCCGCCCTGCCCATTCCTGCCCCGCCACCCACCTCCCCGCTCCCCCTCCCTGCCGCCGCTCCCCACCTCCCCTCTCCCGCGCACCGCCGCCTCCTCCTCGCCTCGGCTGCCTCCGATGGGCTTGGATACGTGCTGGCAGCTGGTGGCTGCCTGAAGGGCTGCCGCAAGGTACACGACTCCTTTTCTGCGCCGCAGGGCCCGGCCAAGTTTCCTGCTCGGCGGGGCAGGCGGCTCTGGCGCACGCCCTTCCGTTTCTTGGAGAGGCCGACATGATCTGCAACGGTTCTGGCGGAACGGTCTCATGTTCGACTCGGCTCTGCAAACGTTGCTGCTGGTCTTCCTTTCCTCCGCACATGTTTGGACATGGAGGTTATTTAACTCGCCAAAAAAACATGGGGTTGCATTTTCTGTAGGCAGGGGCGTTTTTCGCTGTGATATACTTGCCCCTGCTATGAACGGAGAGATTCGTTCACGCGGCTGGCGCCTGCTTCAAAGGTCCGTCCCTGAGGGACCTGGTGTGTCCTGCCTTCCAGGCGGCCCGTCCGGCCGCGGCGTCGAGTGGATCCAGCTGCGCACCTCTCTCAGTCGACAACAGCAATGCGTTCGCAGCGACCCACAGCCAACAAGAATTCTGTGGTCTGGACCAGTGCGCGATGAGGCGTAGCAGGGTCGACAATTTGTTTTGGCACGATCGGCAGACCCCATCCGATTAAGTAAACAGCCTGCGATCAGTGCGGGCACCATGCTTGATCCGGGCGTTCGTAGGGCCCGGCGGGTGTTTGTATCGTCAGGGGTGCACTCTATGAATCCTCGAGAGCGGCAGAAAGGGGGGTCTAGTCTCCAGGAAGAGTCCCAGACCCCCCCAAATAGCCGATAAGAAACGCATGACTAGCCTTCAGGGCATCTGAAGATCTTCCTTGGGGGCTAGCCTGCAGGAAGAGACCCAGACCCCCCCTGATAGCTGGTAAGAAACTTACGCCGAGCCTCTTAGGGCATCTGAAGATCTGCTGAGGGGGGCTGAAGATCTTCTTGGGGGGCTGAAGAGCTCCTGGAAGGGGCTGAAGAGCTTCTTGGGGCCTCTTGGGAGCTTCTCGCGGCCTCTGCAAAAGCTTCTGGGGACTCCCGAAGGGTTTATCGGGGTCTCTGGGGAGCTTCGTGCGGCCTCTCTAGAATTTCTTGAGGCTCGATTGATGATGATGATGATGATGATGATGATGATGATGATGCTGCTGCTGCTGATGATGATGATGATGATGATGTTGATGATACTGTTGATGATGATGGTGATGATGATCATGATGATGGTGATGGTGATAGTGCTGATGGTGATGATGGAGCAGAAGGAAGACGAGGAGGAGCAGGAGCAGGAGAAGCAGGAGGAACAGGATAAGGAGAAGCAGGACTCGTGGTTCGATTCAATGAGCACGCGTCTTGATTTGTGGCACGCCGTTGTATCGTCTGCTCATTTCTTTGAGTCTGTGTCGTCTGCATGTGCTCACGAGGCGGTTGCAGTGCATCAGTGTTGGGCGTGTGACCGGACACCTTCCACGCAGCAAGCGATGTTGCGCCCATTTGCGCACGACCTTTTCTTTGGCGAACTCAAGGGCTGAATGCTTGTTTTGTGCCCTCTGTCGAGCCTCCGCTGGCAAACGGAGGAGGGGAGCCGCCGCATGTGACACCTCTCGTCTTCACTTTTCGGCGAACCCTCATGGACCTTGCTTTGGCTGTCTTGGGGCTGCCCTGTGCTCCTGTGAGCCCGTCTTGGGGCTCCCCTGGGGCCCTCTGTGGCCTTCTCGGGGCTCTTGAGGCCCTCGCGGCCGTCTGGGGAATCTCGTGGGGGCCGTCGTGGGACCGTACTGCGCCGTCCAGGGGTCATCTTAAATCGTCTCGGTTCCCTCCAGAGGCCTCTTGAGCCACTCCTTGCATCGTGGCACGAGTCGCTACAACGGTGCCCCCGTCTAGCCGGCTCTTCCGCCAGCGCAGTTGCTCTGCCAAGCCGCCGACGCAAAGTGTGTGTGTGTGTGTGTGTGTGTGTGTGCTTGTGTGTGTGTGTGTGCGTTGCCCCGGTCTCAAAAAATCGGCCTTTCACGCGGGTCCATGAGCCGTAGGCGCTCATGCCAGCATGCTACCCCAAATTCCTTGCATCGTGGCACAAGTCGCTACAACGGTGCCCCCGTTTAGTCTTACCGGCCTGGAACAGATCCCTGTCCCTATGCTGGGCACCTCCTCGTCACGATGCCAGTCTTAGGGATTCCCTTATCTTTTGAGGGCGGATCCCTAAGATTGTCATCGCCTTTTGGCGTGTCAATCTTAGGGATAGGGATACGTTCGAGGCTGGTAATAGTCGGCTCTTCCGCCAGCGCAGTGACTCTGCCAAGCCGCCGACGCAAAAAGTGTGTGTGTGTGTGTGTGTGTGTGTGTGTGTGTGCGCGTGTGTGTGTGTGTGTATGTGTGTGTGCGTGTTGTGTGTGTGTGTGTGTGTGTGTGTGTGTGTGTGTGTGCGTTGCCCCGGTCTCAAAACATCGGTCTTTCACGCAGGTCCATTGAGGCCTCCCCTTCCCACTGTCTGCTTGCCCTCGCCGGCCTCATCCACAATGCAGGGTGCAATTATCCGGGGCCGCCCCGTACATACTAGGCCCGCGACTCTGGTGTCACATCGCCAGCGGAGGAACACATGTTTGAGGTATGTCTTATTTTTGTAGTTCTATATATATATCTCTCTCTCTCTGTCTCCCTCTCTTTCTCTCTGGGTAGCTGCGAGAACGTCCAACGCCGCACTTGGTGGTCCACTAGCTCAATTGCTCAATAAACACTGCTTCTTTTTTGCGTGGCCCACGTACCTTTCGGCACACATTGCGATTCCTCAATCGAAACCTTCAGTCCTCCCTTCCCCCCCTCACCTCCCCTCCCTTGCCCATGCCCCGCCCTCCCCTCCCCTCCCCTCCCCTGGCCTGCCTTGCCGCGTCCTCCCCCGCCCCTCTCCGCGCTTTCCCGCCGTGTGTGACCTGCCACTCCTCGGCCCTTCCCCTCCACCTCGCCTCCCTCCTCTCCTCCCCCCTGCCCGTCCCTTCTCTTTGGCCCCCCTCCTCTCCTCACTCCCCCTGCCCCATCATCATCATCATCATCATCATCATCATCATCATCATCATCATCATCATCATCATCATCATCATCATCATCATCATCATCATCATCATCACCATCATGATCATGATCATCATCATCACCATCACCATCATCATCATCATCACCATCATCATCATCATCATCATCATCATCATCATCATCATCATCATCATCATCATCATCCTGCCTCCTCCTCAGCAGGGCACGGCCCGTGCGAGCCTCGAAGAGCGGGAGGAACACCACGACGGCCGACGCCTCCCACAGCCCCGCGGAGCCCTTCGCGAAGAAGTAGCTGCCGGAGAAAGAACCTTCGCGAGCGCCCGTCAGAAACTGCGGACGTTCTGAGGATTTTCCCAAGGAGGCGATCCCAGTCGTCCTTCTAGGGCCCCTCCCTCCCTCCCTCCCTCCTGTTTCCTCCTCCTCATCCATCATCCTCCCCTTCCTCATCCTCCATCATGCCCTTCCTCTCAGTACTGCGCTCGGCGAACTCAAGGTGCTGGCCTGTAGCGTTTGCATCGTCCTCGTCCTCGTCCTCGTCGTCCTCCTCCTCCTCCTCCTCCTCCTCCTCGTCGTCCTCCTCCTCCTCCTCCTCCTCCTATCGTGTCGGTTTGGGCCCAAGCTGCTCCCTGGCGCTCCTCGGATGCATGCGCGGATGGCTGGACGGGGCGAGGCCTCGCAGCCCATGGCCGAGGACCGCATCCGCTGCAGCCGCCGCCAGGAATCTCCGCCCGGGCCGTACGCCGCACGCGCGCCGCGCTGGAACACGCCAGCAGCGCTCCCGCGCGGCCGCGACGCAGCTGCGAGAGGTCGTGCTCGCCCCACCGTCGGAGCCGCCGACGCCAGCGCGCCGCCCGCTGCTGTGGCGCGCCGCAGCTCCGCGGCCCGCGAGCTCGGCGTGCCCGCGGCGCAGATCCTCGCTGCTGGGCGAAGCCGGGCCCGGCCGTCGTCCACGTCCTGGGAGTCCTGGTGCTGGGGGCCGTCGCCGCCGTAAGGCGCGTCGTGCTTCTCGTGCTGTGCACTGAAAAGGGCCAGCGAGGTTGTGCACCTGAACCTCGAGGCGGTCGACGCCGCCGTGGAGATGGGGCTCCCTGCCTCGCTCCATGGTCGGGCCCCTCCCTGTCCTGGTTCCTCCGCTCCTTCTCCTTCCTGGCCCTCCCCTCCCCTCCCCCTCTCCCGCCTCCTCGGCCGCCTCGTCCCCTGGGGTCCTCTCAGAGTCCGGGCCGGAGGCCAGAGCGGGCCGACTCGCCGGGGCCCTTCGTTGTGTACCTCTGGGCCGCAGAGAGTGGGCCGCCTTGCGCCCCGCCGGCTGTTCGAGGGCTGGCGGGCGGAGGACAGGGACCGGGCTGGGGCTCAGGGCTGCTGCACCGAGTGGTCTTGCGCGCCAGAGTGGCCTGCGGCTGCTGCCGCCGCCGAGTCCATCCCAGGGGGGCCTCGCACGTGCGGAAAAGCACTGCTGTCTCTCAGAGTGCACAGGCGGTTGTGTCTCGAAGCAGGGGCAGCAGCACAGCGTTGTACGGCGAATGTGTTGGATGACGTGCGGGTTATCGCGGAAGTACATACTTCTTCTGGACGCACGCTCAAGGCTGGCGCTCCTTTGTTCATGCCGGGGTAACATGCAAGACCTCATGCTTGAGCGGGACTCGGGAGCGCCCGTCAACAATGCCATCATGACACGTGGAACCCCCGTGTCCGACTAGCAGCAGCGAAGCGGCCCTCCTCTCTCCTCTTCCTTTCTGTTTCTCTTCCTCCTCTTCCACCTCCCTCCTTCCTCCTTCCTCCGTCGTTCCGAATTGTTCATCCTCGCTCCTGCTCCTCCTCCTTCCTCCTTCTCCCTCCTGTTTCCTTCCTCCTCCTCCTCCTCCTCCTCCTCCCCTACCTCGGCCAACAATCCGCTAGCGCCGTTCGGACAACTCGGATTGAACATCGCCTCGAGGGAATTGGCCTGGGCAAGGTCTGCGGATGGCATCAGTGCGCCAAAGAACCGTGGGATCCAACGAGGCAACTCTGGGGAGAGAAATCCGAGCCGGGCTCGTTATGAATCATCTTCACAGTGCCTTGCTTGTCTCATCGCGTCGCCATTCGCGCCGAATCCATGTCGAATCCACAACTCCACGTCGAATCCGCGTCGAATCCGCCTCGGACACACGAACATACCGCATGTACAGGACAAACAAGGGCCCGTGAAGTTGCAACGTGAAACTTGGACATCAATCCGATCCCGTCCGAAGCGTCCGAATGTTTCGTCCTCCAACGGCTCTGCTGAAGAACCAGAAGATGTCTGAAGCAAGAATGTCTCGTCTTCGCCCGTGACGTCGCCTGCTCCTTGATTTAAGCTCGTTGGCGCCAGGAGGTCAACGATCGTGGCAATGGCGACGATGACTGCGAGGGGCACGAAACTCCTGATTAACGGTTGACGGAGCGCACTGGCGAGGCTCATCGATAGTATGGAATGAGTGTGAACACGTAAAAATATTATTGTCGTGAATCTTTGATAGTGGAAAACGTGCTTAGCCAGAGCCGCGAGCGGCCTGAGCCCCAACAGCGACGGAATGTGGATCACAAGAAGGGCCATCAATTGTAACTACCAACGCCTGTCTCAAACAGGCACCTCTGCCTGACTACGTAGGTGAACGAGCTTGTGAGCAGACTGTGTCGCATTGTCGTCTCGAGGGGGATTCCCACCTGGCCAAGCAACAAAAAGAGTGGATGAGCCAGCCTGGATAGGGAAGGAGCAGAGGCGCTGGCAGAGGAGAGCAACTGACTCGGGACGACGATAAATCGTCTCGAGGGGAGAACGCGCAATCTGATGTATGTCCACTCTGGTCAGGCGACAGGAGAAGCTGGATGACAGGACGCTGGGGCGCCGAGAGGTGGGACTGGATGACTGGGACCCGGCGAAAGCCCAGAGTGGTGTCCTTTGTGGCCCGGCGCCACCGTGACCAAGAGCAGTATTACAGTCGGGGCGTTGACCTAAGGAACCCTAAATAAGGAACGAGGCCCCTTTTTTCCATAAGTTAACCTTCGATTTCTGGTCGAAAATATAAGAGAAGTCTGAGGCAAGCTGCGAAACACTTAAGGAACACCGAGCCCCTCCCCATCGAAAAGGGTTCCTTCTTCAGGGCCCCGACTGTTTATGAGGAAGAGAAACAGATGCTGCAAAGCGCCAACAGAAGGCAACGGGGCGCCGGCAAGAAGGATGTCATCCGACCGGGACCGGTATGAACGCCTCGAGGCCGAGCGGCGAGGCTGCTCGGGGGAGCGGGAGCGGCAACCAAAAAAAACCCTGCGAGAGGGGACCGGTTGCCTAGAGCCGGCGGAGGCTCCGAAGGGGAGGCCTGCTCTGGCGGAGCGGCCAATAAACCAGAGAGAGAGAGAGAGAGAGGAAGATGAAAAGGGGGAACGAAACGGATGAGGAGAGAGGGGGGGGGGGGCGAGGCTACAGCGGAAGGGGGCAAACAGACTGGTACCGAAAATACCAGACAGTTCGCCCCTCAAGGCCCAGAGGAAGATGAGAAAGGGGAACGACACGGATGAGGAGAGAGGGGGGGGGGCCGAGGCTACAGCGGAAGGGGGCAAACAGACTGGTACCGAAAACACCAGACAGTTCGCCCCCTGGTCCCCCGCCAGCCCCACGCCAAGGGGCGAGCATTTATACGGGCACAGCATCGCGCTGCATGCGTAGCCTTCGGCTGGGCCAGGCAGGGCAAGACCCAACACTGCATCGCGTGACGCGTGGACGCCCGCACCGACCACGCCTCCTCTCAACCCCTACCTCTGACCCCCCTTTCGCCACCTCCTCTTCGTCCTCGTCCTCCGTCCTCCCTCTCACCCATCCCCCCCGTCGTTCCGTGCGTGGCACATGATGCTGCTTGGTTACGTCTGGGAAATGTCCTTACCGCCCGGCCTCAAAACTGCCAGCGACATATCCTCACAACCCTCGCGTAAAACTACCAGCGTAATATCCTCACACTCTCGAATGAAACCTGCCAGCGAAATACCCTGACCACCCCTGGCCTAAAACTGCCAGCGAAATATCCTCGCCGCCCTGGCTTAACGCTGCTAGCGAAATATCCTCACACCCCTCAGCGAAAAATCCTCACCCCCCTGAACTAAAGCTGCTAGCGAAATATCTTCACACCCCTCGCTTGAAACTGCCAGCGAAATATCTTCACACCCCTGGTCAAAAACAAGAACTGCCAGCGAAATATCCTCACACCCCTCGCCTAACACTGCCAGCGAAAGATCCTCACACCCCTCGCTTGAAGCTGCCAGAGAAATCTCCTCCACCCCCGCCCTTAATACTGTTGGCGCAATATCCTCACAACCCTCGCGTAAAGTTGCCAGCGAAATATCCTCACCCCCTGGCCTAAAACTGCCAGCGAGATATCCTCAACCCCCTGAACTACAACTGCCAGCTAGATATCCTCACAACCCTCGCTGGAAACTGCCAGAGTAGTGTCCTCACCGCCCCTTGCCAAAAGTTGCCAGCGAAATATCCTCACCCCCTGGCCAAAAACTGCCAGCAAAATATCCTCACACCCCTCGCTTGAAACTGCCAGCGAAATATCCTCACAACCCTCGCTGGAAACTGCCCGCGAAGTATCCTCACCCCCTAAACTTAAAACTGCCAACGACACACATCCTCAACCCCCTGGCCTAAAACTGGCAGCGAAACATCCTCTCCGCTCATGGCCTAAAACTGCCAGCGACATACCCTCACCCCGTGGCCCAAAACAACCAGCGACATATCCTCAACCCCCTGAACTACGACTGCCAGCTAGATATCCTCACAACCCTCGCTGGAAACTGCCAGAGTAATATCCTCACCGCCCCTTGCCAAAAGTTGCCAGCGAAATATCCTCACCCCCTGGCCTAAAACTGCCAGCGAAGTCTCCTCGCACCCGTCGCTCAAAAATGCCAGCGAAAGATCCTCACCCGCTGGCCTAAAACTGCCAGCGAGATATCCTCAACGCCCTGACTAAAAACTGCCAGCCAAGTATCCTCATCTCCAGAAACAAAACTGCCATTTAATGGCTTTGGTGATTCAGTTCAACTCTGTCAGTCAGTTCTGTTAGTAAATTCTGTCTACTTCCCGAAAATCAAATTTCGGGCTGCGCCCGTAAAACAACATTTCGAAGCGGGGAGGGCCAGAAGCGGGGGGAACCTGATGCGCCCGAGAGGTTGAATATTTAGACGATCGCGGAGACGAGTAACGACCACCACCAAAATTGGCAACGCAACTTGTACAGACAATGTTAGCCAGTATGGACCCCACACAGTCAATTATTGCACTGCGGAGACTGAAAGCTATTCGGTGTAAGCTATGTGATGTGGGCTATCTGACGTAAGCTGTGACATGTAGGTTGTGTAAACCATGTGGTGTGAACTATGTGATGTGCGCTATGCGGGGTAACCTATGTGGTATCCGCTATGCTGTGTAAGGTGCGCGGTCTTAGTTGTGCGATGTGAACTATGCGGTAGAAGCAATGTCGTGCAAACTACGTCGCGTATGCTATGTGGTGCGAGCAGTGTGGCCGGGGCCAGGTTGTGTCGGCGATGTTGTCGGTGCTGTGTGGTTCTGTGTTGTGTCATATCTGCGGCGTGAGCTACGCGGTGTGACGGCGTGAGCTGTGCAGCGCAAGAGCTCTGGCGCCCGCGAGGCGCTCGCGGGAGGGCACCAGGCGAAACCTCTGCATGCCCACCGAGCGCGGGGCGCCCACGAGGCTCCCACGGGCGGGCGCCAGGCAACACCTCAACATAACCACAATCCTGGCCCTCCACCAAGGTACCCACGGGCGGGCACCGGGCGAGCAAGGAAGCCCACAAACCGCGCACCAATCGAAACCCCGACACGGCCACCCGGTTCCGTAGTACATAACATGTTAGCCAGCGTGGGCGGACCCCAAGCAGTGTTTCTGGCAATCTATGATGCGCAATCCATGTGAATCATTATAGGTGGTGCAGTGTATGTGGCGCAGTTGGTTTGTATTCATGATTTGACACATCCTGTGTTCTTGCAAACATCCCACCCACCCACCTACCCGCAACTTGGTTTGCAGAGCCCATGCGGTGGCGATTACGATGCATGCTTGGCGTTGGCTGGAAAGCTGAACTGTCTGGAACAGTTGTCCTGACAGAACACGTTTGGAGAAGACTGTGATGCCCCCCCGCGCTCTCAGCAATGCTGCGTGTGACATGGGCGCCCACTGACATTCCAATTTTCCACGCTTCCTGGTGAGGGAACGCGTCTTCGAATCCGCTTATGCCCGCAGGCGTTATCCACCTGCTGTTTGTTTACATGCCCTCGTTGCCAGCAGTGGCACTAGCTCCTGGCAGTCGCGACGACGTAACAAGGTCCACAAGACTAATACGACGAGGGGGGGAGGTGTGAGAGAACAATCTGGGGCCGTGTTGGCTGCACGGCTGCCTTGCGTGGCTCGCCCGCCCGTCCTGCCGAAGTGGTTGCAAGGAGGAAGCAGCTGGGGGGGTCCCGTCCACCGGCCGCCTCGGCATCCGTCGAGGTGGCCGCCGCAGCAGCGGCGGCTGGCGTCTGGCGTGGCTCGAGGACCTCATCTTCCGCCTGCGTGCCGATCTGGCCGATCGCAGCCTGGCTTGGGCCAGGGCGCCCCCTCATCCTGCCTCCTACTCTGCCTCCACCTCTTCCTCTTCTTCTTCTTCTTCTTCTTTCTCCTGCTGTTTCCTCCCTGCCCCCCCCACGTCCACCGCCTCCACCTTCCTCCTCCTTCCTCCTCAGCCTTCCTCGTTCCTCCTCTTCCCTTCTTTCCTCCCCCTCATCCTCCTCCTTCCACTGGCTCCCCCTCCCCACGACGCTGCTGCTGCTCATGCCCCCCTGCCCCTGACTCTTGCCTCCCTACACCCCTCGCTCTCTCCCCCTCACTCCCTCCCTCCCACCTCCATTTGCCCAGGCACCAAGACCTCGCCCCCACCCAGAAGCTCAGGGGCCGTGCCCCTCACTCTCCTCTGGCGCGTCCCTTCATCGACTTTCCCGCGACGGGCCGGCCCGAGGAATCCTACCAGGCCTTTAGGGCGTGAGTGGTTTAGATCGTTTCTTCTTCCATCTTCCCTCTTCCCCTTCAGGGAGGGGTTGATCACTGTTCCTTGTGAATATATACCCCCTCCCCCAGGCGACCGGCAGCCAACCAGGAACAATGAGGACACCATGCTCACATGCCCCACCATCCCTGTTGCAAAAATACAAAACACACTCTGCCTCCACATGTGGAGCATGATCGGCCAACCCGATGCACCCCCATCATCCCTGTCACAAAACAATGCAAAGTACACTTTTGGGCAAAGTCTTGAACCATGTTCGTGAAACCCGCGAGCACTTAGTATTGTTTTTGACAGGGGCGGCGGGGGTGTCAACATATTGCCTGCCGTGCGCCAGGCTACCATCACTGGCACAGAACAATACTAATGAGACCGTGCTTTTCCAGCGGAGAACGTCTGTTACTATCTGACAGGGTTACACGCACAGCTGGGACCGTGTGAAATCGTTAGAACCACACGCTCTGATCATTCTGCAGAGTGAAAAAGAAAAAGAGGGAGGGATAACGAAAAGTTCGAAAGGGGAGGGTGCCTTTTGATGCTTGAGCCCAATCGGTTGCGGAGAGCAACGCGTGGGAATCAAACCTGGACACGACACAAAAAAAACCTTTCACATCATTCCCGTGCACGCACTAACCTGATGAGACCGTGTTTGTCCAGCGGGAAACGTGTGCTACTATCTGACAAGGTTACACGCACAGCTGGGACCGTGTGAAATCGTTAGAACCACACGTCCTGATCATTCCAAATTTCCCGAATTGATAAGGGTTCACCAGGGGCGAAGGAGGGGAAAAGAGGAGGGGAAAACGAAAGTGCTCAAGATTGAGTCTCATTGGGCCCCAGTACGGACAGGGCCGCCCGAATTGAAACAGCAGGAGGCGTGCTTGCTAGCAGCGAGAGCTTTACCGAGGGCCGTGGCAAGGCGGGAAGGGTAAGGCTGGGCAATAGAGGTCCAGAGAACATTATGCTCATTACGGCCACTCAACTCAATGTGACGGCGGAGCGTGCGGGAGCACACACCAACTTTTCCACCGCAGACTCTGTTCAAGTTGGCTGTGTCCTCGGAACTCATGTTGCCACAAGCCAGCCACGTTCGTTTCCGCCACGGAGTCCCCCACTGACAAAAATCAGTAAGCTTCCATTCAGCTCGGGCTTGATGACAGAGCGCAAGGATCTCGGGAATGAACCACAAACGATAAGTCGAAGGATTTTCAAGAATCCAAGAAACCTTATGTCGATTAAGATGACGAAGAATGCGAAGCACAACACGAATTATCGTGTTGCCGGTTTCGAGCGAGGCTCGATCGCGGTCAGTAGCATTGGTAAGATCAGTACCCCATGGCTCAGTGCGAGACCGAATCTGAAAAGTCCCGTCGCGTGCGATAGTCAACGATGTACCAGGTAGTGCAATCATAGCGGCAAGCACCTTTTTGTGACGGATGTCAGAAAACAGCAGACGGAGCACGGTTGGGTCGGTAATGTCATGATTGGCACCATGGATGATATCCCATGCCTTGGCTGAAAACCCCATGCGCACGACCGCCCGCCCGACTTTGCCTGCCCCTGGAAAGAGGTCGGCCATGTACGTCCCATCTTTGGCTAGGCGCGGGCGGGCGGCGGCCTTGGGGCATGCTCGGGCGACAAGAGGAACTCGACGAACTGATCCTCGCACAGATGCATGTGTGCCAGCATCTCCACGGGAGGTTTGTGCAAGAAGCTGCTGAGGTGGGCGCTCTCCTCGTAGCGCTCGAGGCTTTTCCAGTTGTTCCACCGACCTCGCTTCTGACACTCCTCTTGTTTGCGGCAAGGTACCAGGCGGTCGATCAACAGGCCCGAATGCCTCATTTGGTCTGGCACCAGGCGGTAAACGCCGAGCACCTTCGCCACAGTCTTGAACTCCGCTAAGAAGGTCAAATAATCGAACGACCACAGCTAGCCGCCCCCCCCCCCCTCAAGGCCTGGGGGAAGTCGGTGACCCACGGCAGCATGTGCTGAAAACGGATCTTCGGCAAGTCGTCTGCACCGCCTGACTTGCTCCTGTCCTCCTCCTCCGAAGGATGCAAAAGGAGAATCCAGTACTGCGACACGTGCGACGTCGGAGCCACCAGGTTGCTGGACGTAAGGTTGAGCAGCCTCGAGGGCCTGAGGTAGCAGCGGACGCCGATCATGATCGCGAGCCCCATGGCCACCATCCTGCGCCTCGCGAACTCCACGGCGATGGCGCGCCACCACGCGCGAGGCATCCTGCTGACTCCCGCGCGAAGGAACTCTGGAGAGCGAGCCATCGCCGATCGTTCCATCTCGTCGGCCGTAGTAGTGCCATCGCTGTCCTCGTCGGCGGCCGCGGCGGTGGCAGCGGCCGTGACAGCTGCTGTAGCCTGTGCGAGCTCCTCGTCGACTAGGGTCTCCAGGCAACCCGTCGAGAGGAGAGACTCGCTGGACTCCAGCATGGAGCGTATCTGCGGTCGGCAGAGAATCCTGTGTTTCGTCGGCCTCGAGAACGCGGCAGGCGGACGCGAAGTCGAGCCCGGGCTCGCTCTCAGGGTAGTTCGTCGGCTCTCCTCCCTCGCGGGCGTGCGGTTCGACGCCTCCAGGTTGTGGGTCCGCTTCATTGCAGTCGTGAAACAGATCGTAAGAAGAGGGGTCGGGCGAAGCCCGAGGCGTGAGCGCTTGAGCCGGTGCGCCCTCGGGTAGAGGTCGATCCGCAGGCTGAGGCAGGACGTCGTCGGGTCCGTGTCCGTCAGCCACCAGGCGGGTGAGATCCTGCGTGGCGTCGTAGTTGGGATCATAGATACGGGGCCCCGCGTCGCTACTGTTCAGCTCAGAAGGGTGCCACCTGAAGCCACATCGAACTCCCCGGGCCAGCGCGTAGGCCGCAATACGTCGAATCTGTACCAGAAGCCCGAAGCTGCGTGCCCGAAGCCTCTCACCAGCAAGAATGACTGACGCGTTATCTCCCAATAACAATACTCTGCAAAAACCACCAGGAACACAGTTACAAACTCTTGCGACAGTTTTGACCAGGACGCGGGCCTCGAGAATCAGGATATCCTCGGAGTAGGCCCACTTGCCATGCAAAATCAGACGCCACCGATCCCCGTGAAGGAGGCCCCCGGGGATCTCAGGGAAATCCTCGCGCATCTCCCAGATCCCGGCCTCCTGAACGTCCGAGGGGCCCCGTTCCTTCCCGTCGTCGACCTCCCAGCGATCGGCGGCTGAGTGTGCGAAGCCAGCCGCAGCAAGGGCGCTAGCGCGAGCAGGTAACCCTCCGAGACGACGGAACCGAGAGCGCTCCAGTATTCTTCCTTGTTTTTTGGCAGCCGACGCCCCGAACTCGGAGCTAGCGATCCCCCAGCCGCACAGGCTGGCGTCCACCGAAAGTACCTGCGGGAGCCACGGCCGATCCCACTCAGAACGCAGGAGCGGCATCAGCCCAAGGAAGCACTCGAGCTCGTGGCGCGCGGAGTCCCACACGTCGCTCTTGGCCCAGTACCGCTCGCGGACGAAGGTGTGCACGGTGTGCCACGCGGACAGCGTCTCCCGGCACATGAGGCCGACGAACGTGCAGTGGCCGAGCAGAACCTCGAGCTCCCTCCCTGCCAGACGGCGCAGGGGGAGGGCCCGCCGGAGCCCAAGTCGAACCTTCCAGTAGCGGCGATGAGTGACGAGGGTCTGGTGCTTCTGGCCATCCAGAGTCATACCTAGCGCCTCAGCGGTCTCGCAGTCTACTGAGATGTCATCCATGATGGGGCCCGCGGCATCAATGGCCTTGGTGGTGTCCGCGAGCGCCCCCTCGACGTAGGCGGCATCCAACGAGAGGAGCCCCACGTTGTCTACATAGACGTAGTGCCAAGAAGAGGAGGGCGCCAGCACGATGGGGGGCCCGCGGTCGGTTGCCACGCGGCTCGACGCGACGGCGGGCAACTTGGGCAAAGTATAGTGACCACGTCCAGCCCATGGGGAGGGCAAGGGCGCAAGGCCAGAGGTAGTCCTCCGCCCGCGCCGGCGCCCCGTCCACGGTCTGGCCGACGATGCCAAACTCCTTGGCCCCCCCCCCCGGTAGCAGAAGTACTTGGACAGGTGACTGCCGAACAGCACGCGGTGGAAACAATCCTTCACGTCAGCTTTGCCCAAAAAGATGGGCAACGCGTCGGCCTGTTCCGCCTCGCACTCGATCCGCCCAAGACCTTCAGTTGACAGTGGCTCCACGCCAGGCGGGGTAACAAATCGCTGATTCGAGCGGCGACAGTCGAGCGCCATCCTCATGGAGGCACGCTCCTTCTTCCATACACAGAACACACCCGCGAACTCCTTGGGTTCGCGAATGAAGCCCACCAGCCCCTTGCGCCTCAAGTCCTTCACGAACGTGGAATAGCGCCGCCGGCTGTTGGCGAGCAGCGGGTCGGTGTAAATCTTGATTTCGCCATTTTTCTCACGGTCAAGCTGGGCCTCAGCATCGGCCCTGATCATCTGCTCCTCTGCCTCTACCAGGTACTCGAAGGCGCGCCCCGTGACCAATGATCCCACGGCCGGGGCCGACGAGACGTCACTGGGGAGAGATGCCGCGCCCCGTTGGTAGGGTGCCAGGGTAGTGTAGGCCGTCTCGGTGTCGTAGACGCCGCGGCCTCGAAGTAGCCCCTGGAAGGCCTCCTTCGGTGTAAGGTCGGAGGGGGGATCTGAGTAGGTCTGGGCCCCCTGGGCGATTCGCTCCAGTACCTCCCGTTGAAGTTGACGTCGGTATGGATGAACGTCGCGATGAGCACGAACTCCCAGTTCGCGATGTCCAGCACCCCACAACCAATTAAGCGAGCGCGCGCACTGCCGCCAGTCCCTCACGAACCGGCGCTGGGCGCGCCCCTGAAGGTGGATCCAGATGTCCTCGGCGAAGGAAGGGTCGTCGGGCAACGGGGGCATCTCCGCGGATCCATGCGCAGGCCCAGGAAGGCGAACGGCAGCAGGGGGGCCAGTCCCACCGCCGAGGGTCATATCTCTCATTGGGTCTCCGCCGCGGCGGCGGCGCCCTTACCTCCCTTCGGGGCTCCGCGGCCCTGTCCTTTCGGAGGTTGGCCAGCCGCGGCGGCGACAGGGGAACTGCGTCTAGCGGCAGGGCAGACCACCAGCAGCGACGGCGTCGGCAGCCGCTGGCAAGTTGCGGCCACGAGCACGCATGGACTCGACCTCAGCCTCGTCCTTGGCCCTCTTGGCGACGTAGTGCTTGAGCTCGGGCGAGAGCATGTCGACGGCCGAGCCGACGCCGGAGTACAGCCTCGCATTGGCCCGCTGAGGCCGAGAGGGATCTACCGAGTATGCGTCGACGATGCTCTGGATGCGGCGGGCGATGACTTCGAAGCTCACCAACGACGGCATGTTGAGCTGGTCGTAGGTGCCCCCGACGTATATCACCTCGCAGAGAACGGACAGCTCGTGATGCACGCGCTCGCCGGGCCCGATGTTCTTCGAGCGGGCCCGGATGTCGAGCCACATCCTGATGTTGCCCCCGTGGCGGTCGGAGTGCCTGAGAATGTGCATGAGGCTGGTCGGCCCCTCGATCGGGCTGTCGGCCCACACGGTGGGGTAGCTCTCGATCACCACATTGCGCCACGATTTGAATCGGATGCCCTGAGCGTCGGTGTCCACCCAGATAGTGCGGACGTCGCCCGGCTCCTCGGGCGCCTCGGCAGCCGCTGGGACCGGCGTCGCCGTGCCGCGCTCCTCGGTCGGCACGATGCCGACGCGGCGACCGAAGTCGGTGGGCACACCACTGGCATCACGAATCGCGAGCTCGAAAGCAGAGGCCTTCGTTGCTGCGTAGTCCCCGACCTCCTCCTCGGGCACGAGCTGAACCGGGACCGCATTCCCGTTGATGTCAGCCACGCCGCGATCGTCCAGCCTCGTCCTCACCCGTCCGTGCGCCACCGGTGTGCCCAGCTCCCAGACGAGGCCGGGCTCGCTGATGACCCAACGATTCGCCTGACCGCCGTCGACCATGGCCCCGTCCTTCTGGTCCGCCGAGCTACCTGGGCCAGCCGCCAGCGGCGGCGGCGCGCCCGCGCCCCCGTCGGCGGCCGCCGCATCGCCCAGCGGGGCAGCACGGCCGACCTGCTTGCCCTGCAGGCGGTGGCGTACGAGCGGGCAGCACCGACCGTCCTCCGACAAAAAGTAGAAAGGGGTCCGGCGGCACGACACGATCGGGCTCGGCCCGCCGCAGCGCCGTCACCTCCGAGCGCGCCTCCACGATGAGACCCCTCAGCTCGTCATCCGTCGGGAACCTCGCGAACTGCACCACCTTGGCCCCATCGTCTGGCAACGACCTGGGCGGCTGACCAGCCGTCATGAGGTACACCTTCGACCAATCCTTCTCCTCCTCTACATACAGATCGCCGCCCCCGGTGTACACGACCCACGAGTCCTCGTGGCACGGCCAGCTCGTGTCTGAAGCCAGGATCAGTGACGAACGACACGAGCAGCTGCGTCCCCGGCACCCAATCGGGCTCCATTGTGAATCACACGCCGCTGAGGGAGCTCGGTCTGGCCGCCTCGACGACAACAGCACAGCACGAGGATGATCTCGAAGAGGCCGAACCCGAAACAGCTCACAAGCGCGACGTCCCCCGAGTCGGCGAGCCCGACGGCCCCAGCCAGAACGCGTCGCGCGCCACGGCAAGGCCCGGCGCCGGAGGCGCTGGCGGCCTCGAAGGCGGGGGCGGCGGAGGCGGCTCGGGGGCCGCCGTCGAGGGACAGGTACACGAACAGGAGCAGTCCCACAGCGGAGGCTCCCAGCACCACTCGGCGGGCCCCGCGAGGCTGGGGCCGCCGGCGCGCCGCGCCCGGCAGCGCTGCCAGCCAGCCAGCCAGAGAGCGAGGGGGCTATCACGGCGATCCAGGCAAGCAGAGCAGCCTGGGATGGCGTGATGGCCATCGAGCAAGAACCCCTGCCTTTTGATGCTTGAGCCCAACTGGTTGCGGAGAGCAACACGTGGGAATCAAGCCTGGACACGACACCCAAAAAAACCTTTCACATCATTCCCGTGCACGCACGAACAAAAATGCACCTCGCGGCTTAATCTCGATCATGCGCGGCCACCCCGCGATCATTGTCAAGTGGTTTTTGACAGGGACGGCGGGGGTGGTGGCGTATGGCCTGCTGTGCACAGGCCCACCAGACAAAATGATGGGCATTGGTTTTCGACAAGGACGGATGGTGGGGGTCGACATCTTTCCTGATGTGTGCTGTCACGTGGCAGGCACACCTGACACACTCTGCACGTGCCCCAAACGTGGCGGACCTGGCGCGGCTGGAGTACGCGGCACACCTGGCGCACGCGGAGCGCGTGGCGCATCTGGCGCACCAGGCGTGCCTGGCACGCTCGGGCCCCAGGGGTGCCCGGCGCGCAAAGCGCGCCTGGCACGCGTGGCGCACCTCGCCCCAGCGCCGCGCACACGGGGTCGGTTGTTGTTCCCAGTAGCTGTCCATCCAAAGACGACCGCTGAACATACTCAGGCTCGAGTGTTATGTACTGGTGTGTTGGGAGGGCGGGTGGGAGTGAGCTAGACGGCTTGCCATCTAGGAGGGTATCTTGATCCCTCCCTCTACTCCCTCCCCCTGGGTTTGGAGGGGTGGGCGCGAGCAGCTAGAGCGTCCAAAATGGCCTCGGCGAGGAAGCCAACATCACTGATTTTGCTAAGGTTTTGGCCACATCGTAGCCTCCTGGGGGGGCAACGCTGATTTTTCTACGGTCCGTCCTTGTGTGGATCTCCTCCGAAGATGGCTCCAAGATGCCCCCCGAGGTCCCAGGAGTGCTCCACGACGGCCCCAAGAGGTGCTCAGGAGGCCCCAAGAGGACCCGAAGAGGCCCCCCAAGATGCCCCCAAGAGGCTCCCAAGAGACCCCCAAGAGGCCCCGAGAGGTTTCCAAGAGGCACCCAATGCGCTCCAAGGGACCCCCAGTACCGCCAAGAGACACCCAAGACGCTTCAAAAGGCCTTCAAGAGACTCTCGGAAGACATCCGAAGAGACTCCGAGAGGCATCCAAGATGCCTCTGGCCATTCTGCTCGCCCTCATCCTCCTCCTCTTCTTCCTCATCCGCCTATTCCTCCTTCTTCCTCCTCCCTCTTCCTCCTCCCCCTCACCCAACTGCTCCTCCTGCTCCTATTTCGATTTCTGCTCTATTCTCCTCCTCTTGAGGGATGACGTCTTAACCAGTCTTTTTGTCCACTGCGTGCTCCTCCATACCCCTGATGAAGGCAACTCGTTTGGGCATCGCTCTTGGGTGGGCCAGCGGGGTTACGCGAAGCGTCTAGAATTCCCAGGGCCCCCCAAGCGGCGAACGCTGCCCGTCACGCCCCCGCATGATTCTCGCTTTGTCTGCGCGGCGAGAAGGTATCTGCGCTGCCCGGACCTCTGCTGTCCCCTCCCCATGAAAGTGGGGCTCGAAATGTGGGCCTCCTCGCACGCCGCAGCCGGGCTGGCGTCCACGCAGGGCCGTGACGCGGCGCTGGCTGCAGCTGCGCCGCCGCCGTTTGAGGCCGCGCCGCCGCCGTCTGCGGCCGCGCCGCCGCCGTCTGCGGCCGCGCCGCCGCCGTCTGCGGCCGCGCCGCCGTCTGCGGCCGCCGCGCCGCCGTCTGCGGCCGCCGCGCTGCCGCCTGCGGCCGCGCTGACGCCGCCTGCGGCCGCAGCGCCACCTCCGGCGGCCTGCTCCCCTGGGGCGGCGGGGTGCAGGGCGGCGGCGGGGCCTGCCAGCGCGGGCGCACCCGCCCGGCCGCTGGCGGCGCTCGCCGCCCCGAGCGTGCGCTCCAGGCGCTGCCTGCCGGCCTCCGACTCGAGCAGCCACTGGCGGTGCTCCAGCGCCGCGGCGCCAGCCGCAGCGCGGGGGCCTCTGGCGCTCGGCGGCCTCGGGAGCTCGGGCCCCCGGCCGCGGCGGGCTGCCGCGAAGCCGCCGCGCGCACCGTGGCGGCCCCCGGCGCCCGCGGCAGCGCAGGCCGCGAGCGCCGCGCCAGCGGCCAGTGGTCTCCTTGCGTCCGCCGTGCACCCGCCGCTGCCCGTCGCCGTGCGGCCGTGAAGCGGCGGTGGGCGGCTCTGGCTCCTTCGGGCGGGGGCGCGGAGGGATGGGGGGAGTCGCAACACCACTCTGGATGAAGTGGCAATGGATGTTGATGCGCTGCGCGATGTTTATCCACTGCGGCTGCTCCGCACGAGGAACAACTGCACATTATTGATGGCAGCGCCCCAACGGCGGCCTTCCTCTCTTCAATGGGGGGGGCCAAATATGATAACCCGGCCGCCAACCAGTGTGCCAAAGGGCAGCGGCTAGAGAACACTTCACACACAGCAGCTCGGAGCAAGCAGAGATCTGAAGTATTGAGACTCAGTGGTGGAAAGGAAAGGAGGGAGGGAGGGGTGGGGAAAAGGAGGGTGAGGGATGATGATGATGATGCTGATGATGGTGAATGTGATGATGATGGCGACGCTGATGAGGATAATGATGGTGATGATGAAGATGATGATGCTGCGGTTGAGAAGAAACTGAAGAAAATGACGATGATGGTAATGGTATGACGACGACGATGATGATGGTGATGCTGGTGACGACGAGAACGATGAGGATAATGATGTTGCTGATGCTGATGCTGATGCTGATGCTGCTGATGATGATGATCCTCGCCTCTCCAGGCCAGCACCCTTCGTTCTCTCGTTCGCCTGCGGGCTCGCCTGCGAGTTTGCCTGCTCTTTCTGTCGGTCAGTCATCAGTCAGTCAATCTGTCTGCCTCTGTTTGTGTCGGTCTGTTCACTCATGCCAATACGTCTTTGCATGCGTGCCGTCTTGTTTGTTTGTCTCGTATGTGTGTGTGTGTGTGTGTGTGTGTGTGTGTGTGTCGGGAGCAGCTGGTTCCACATGGCTGTGGGGTTCCCCACGCGCTGGTGAGCCGCTGGCGCTGGGCTGCGGGCTACTGCCGCTCCGCCTGCCGGGGGGTCTCCCGCAGGCGGAGCGCTCCTCTTCCCTCCCCCCTGCCCTTCCCTTCCCTGCCTGCCTCCCCTCCCTCCCCTCTGAAGGGGCCCTGGGACACACAAAAAAATACACGCAAATCGCAAGATTCCCCACATTTTCAAATATTTTCACTGCTTTTGTCTTCCCCCCCACTTCCCATGTTTTCCCATGTCTTCCGGGGAATCGACGATTCATTGTGTCTGTGTTTTTCCCTACCTTGGCTCTGCCTAGAAGGTTCTTACTTTCTTGGCTTAAAAGGGCCGGGCAGTGCAACCCGCCCCGGGCGGTTCCCCCATTCCCCTGGGAGCCAAGCAAAAGCAACAGTAAAGGTAAAAGCAAACGCGCGGTTCCCCCAGTTGCGCTCCCTGGGTGCCAAGCAAAAGCAAAAGCAAAGGCAAAAGTGAAGGCAAGAGCGAAGGCAAAGCAAAAGCACAGCAAACCATAACATAGCATAGCGCAGCATGGCATGGCGCAGCATAGCAGACCATAGCCTAGCCTAGCCTAGCCCAGCATAGCATTGCGCAACATCGTGTAGCATAGCATAGCATAGCATAGCATAGCGCAGCACAGCATCCACTATTGCTGCTGCTGCCTGCTTCTGCTGCTGCTTCACTTACGGCGTGGCGTCGGCGGTTCTGGCGCTACTACTACTACTACTACTACTACTACTACCACTACTACTACTACTACTACTACTACTACTACTACTGCTGCTACTACTACA
>CAUYUJ010015693.1:758288-783288 GCA_963575745.1 Prorocentrum cordatum | reverse complement strand
AAATCTGGAGTACCCAGGAAGCCTCGAGGAGCCCCCTGGACACCCAGGACACCTCGGACAAAATACCCTGGTGCTGGTCGGGAGCCCCAGGAAGCCCGAGAAGCTCCAGGGCGCCACATGCGATGTCCCACGAACCCAAAAGAAACCCCATGGGGCCACAAGAGACGCGACTCCGTCAAAAAAACCGTGTGGAACCTGGAAGAACCCCCAACGAACCTTCAGGAAACCGGATGATTCTCTCGAGGAATTCAAATAAATCCTGCGGAATCCGAATGAACCTCAAATAATCCAGAGGGATCCCTCTTGGCTCGTCGTGTCAAGTAAGGGACTCGTCATAAAACCCTCGTGCGGTGGTCGCGCAGCGGGATGCCAGCAGGTGCGGCGCAACTGCGACACCGCCAGAGGAACCGTGTGGAACTTTAGAGATGCACGAAACAATCCGGAAGGCACTTTACGCTTGCTGAGCACCCGGAAGATGCTGACGCAGCCTGGAGGATCCCGACAAAACCCCCGTCGAGGCATCTTTCCAGGCAGGCCGGCCCCCCGCCACTCCACGCGGTGGTCGCGTGACGGTGTGCCCGCGGATGCGACGCGGCTACGACGCATGCGCAGGGAAAACCCCCCGCGCGCGCTCGCGCGCGTCCAGTCGCGCAGCGAGGCACCACCCCGTCCGCGGACTGAGGCCGCAGCGCGAAGCTCGCGCCCGGCGACCCCCGCCAGTGCGACGCGCGACTCCTCCCCTGCGCGCGCGCGCCGCCCAGTGGCGCGAGGCAGCAGCTCGGCGCCGTGCGCCGACCCCCCCGCGGGAAAACCGCACTCCGAGGCCGCCGCCGAAGCGACGCGCGAGTCCCCCCCCCGCGCGTGCGAGCGTTGCAATGTCGCGCGAGGGAGGCGGCGCAGGTATGTTGCTTGGCGCCGGCGTCGACCCTCGCGCGAAACTCGCGCGCCCGAGGCCGCTGCCGAGGCGACGCGCCGCCTCCTCCTCCTCCTCCTCCTCCTCCTCCTCCTCCTCCTCCTCGAGTCCTCCTCCTCGAGTCCTCCCCACGTGCGAGCGCACGCCGCTCTCCGAGACCGCCGCCGCTGCCAGGAAGCTGCCTGGGCGCCGCGCGCGCTCCCGGCGCACGACAGGCGCAGTCCGAGGCCGCCGCCGAGGCGAAGCGCGAGATCCGAGCGTCCTCCTCCTCATCCTCCTCCTCCTTTTCCTCCTCCTCCTCCTCCTTTTCCTCCTCCTCCTCCTCCTCCTCCTCCTCCTCGCTTTCCCTCCTCCTCCTCCTCCTTTTCCTCCTCCCCCTGCTCCTCCTCCTCCTCCTCCTCCTCCTCCTCCCATGCGCGCGCGCGCTATGCGCCGGCTCCCGCGTGAACATCGCGTTCCAAGACCGCCGCCGACGCGACGCGCGAGATCGACGCACGACCCAAGGCGCAAAGATGCGCCAAATTTCAATCGCGGGGCGAGGCCCCGACACCCGCAGTCGCACAGCGGGATTCCGTTGGTGCGACGTATGCTATCTTCCCGTTGAAAAGGGTTGCGTGGGGGTATGGACGAGGAGGGAGCTTTCTCTCGGGTGCAGCCAGGGAAGGTGTGGGGTTTTGGGAAACGGGCATCGCGAGCCCGCACAGGAACACCTCACCCCAAACAGTTCTATTGAGGTGATGGGATGCGTGCGCGCATTCCTTGCCAATATAGTTGTTCCCAACCATCCTGTGGTGTTGGGTCCTTGTTTTGATGAGACGGTCCCCGTGTTCCTCCTCCTCCTCCTCCTCTTCCTCCTCCTCTCCTCCTCCTCCTCCTCCTCCTCCTCCTCCTCCTCCTCCTCCTCCCCATCCTCCTCCCCATCCTCCTCCCATCCCTTGCCTCTGCCCTCCGCATGTCCACCATTTCGGCACACCCCTCACACGTTCCGTGGCCCCATAGGGAGCTCCACCGAAGCTCCCAGTGGGACCGCCCGCACGCGTCAGCCACCACCCAGCACAGCGCTTCGTGGCCCCATAGGGAGCTCCACCGAAGGCCCCAGCGGGACCGCCAGCATGCGTCAGCCACCACCCAACACAGCGTTTCGTGGGCCCATAAGGGGGCTCCACCGACGGCCCCAGTGGCACCGCCCGCATGCGTCAACCATCACCCAGTACAGCGCTTCGTGGCCCCTTAAGAAGCTCCACCGAAAATCCCACTGGGACCGCCCGCGTGCGTCAGCCACCACCCAGTACAGCGCTTCGTGGCCCCATATGGTGCTCCACCGACAACCCCAGTGGCACCGCCCGCGTGCGTCAGCCACCACCCAGCACAGCGCTTCGTGGGCCCTTAGGGAGCTCCACCGGAGGGCCCAGTGGCACCGCCCGCACGCGTCAATCACCACCCACTGCCCGCTTCGTGGCCCCATGAGGAGCTCCACCGAAGGCCCTAGTGGGACCGCCCGCATGCGTCAGCCACCACCCAGTACAGCGTTTCGTGGCCCCATAAAAGGGGGCTCGACCGAAGGCCCTAATGGCACCGCCCGCATGCGCCAGCCACCCAGTGCAGCGCTTAGTGGGCACACAAGGAGCACCACCGAAGGTCCCAGTGGGACCGCCCGCATGCGCCAGCCACCACCCAGTACAGCGCTTCGTGGCCCCGCAGCAAACTCCACGTAAGGCCCCAGTGGCACCGCCCGCATGCGTCAGCCACCACCCATTGCAGCGTTTCGTGGGCCCATGGGGAGCTCCACCGACGGCCCCAGTGGCACCGCTGGCATGCGCTCCCCCCTCCCAGTACAACGTTTCGTGGCCCCATAGGGAGCTCCACCGAAACACTCAGTGGGACCGCCCGCATGCGTCGGCCATCACCCAATACAGCGTTTCGTGGCCCCGTACGGAGCTCCACAAAAAGACCGCAGCGGCACCGCTCGCATGCGGCATGCGTCTCCCTCCAACCAATACAGCGTTTCGTGGCCTCATCGGGAGCTCCAGCGAGGGGCACCGCCCGCATGCGTCCGCCATACACAGTGCAGCGTTTCGTGGCCCATAGTAGGGAGCCCCACCGAAGGCCCCAATGGCACCGCCCGCATGCGTCGGCCATCACCCATTACGGCACGTCCCTCACGCGTTTCGTGGCCCCTTAGGGAGCTCCACCGACAGCGGCACCCACAACGTGTCATTCAAAACTGCATATGGTTGGGTCCTTCGGCAGGATGTTTTTCCCCCAGCCATCATGTGGTGCTGGGTCCTCGTTCTAAAGAAACGGTCCACGCGTTTCTTCTCACCCTCTCGTGCCCCCCCCCAGTGGGGGTACCACGTGCGTATGCCACACCCAATATAACGCTGCGTGGCCCTAGAGAAAGCTCCACCAAAGACCCCAGGGGGGGTACCACATGCGCCTGCCACACCCAATACAACGCTTCGTGGCCCCACAAGGAACTCCACCGAAGGCTCCGGGGGGGTACCACATGCGTCTGCCACACCCAGTACAGCGTTTCGTGGCCGCATACGGAGCTCCACGTAAGGCCCCAGTGGGGGGTACCACATGCGCCTGCCACACCCAGTGCGGCATGTCGTGGGCCCATATGGGGCTCCACGTAAAAACCCCAGCAGGGGGTACCACATGCGCCCGCCACACCCAGCGCGGCGTTTCGTGACCCCACAGGGAGCTCCACCGAAGGCCCCAGTGGGGTACACATGCGCCCGCCACACCCAGTGCGGCGTTTCGTGGCCCCACAGGGAACTCCGCATAAGGCCCCAGTGGGGTGGCCACATGCGTCCGTCACACCCAGTACAACGTTTCGTGGCCACTGGGAACGCCCGCATGCGTCCCGCACGCGCAATTTGGCATTTTCACCCACCCAGTACAGCGTTTCGTGGCCCCATAGGGAGCTCCACCGAAGCCCCCAGGGGGACCGCCCGCATGTGTCCCACATACGCAATTTGACATTTTCACTCACCCAGTGCAGCGCTTCGTGGCCCCGATTGGGAGCTCCACCGAAGCCCTTAGTGGGACCGCTCACATGCGTCCCAGAAACCCACTTTGGCATTTTCACCCACCAGTGCAGCGTTTCGTGGCCCCATAAGGACCGAAGGCCCCAGTGGGACCGTCCGCGCGCGTGTCGGAAACCGAATTTTGAATTTTCACTCACCCAATGCAGCGTCTCGTCGCTCCATAGGGGAGCTCCACCGAAACCCCCAATGGGACCGTCCGGTCCGCATGCGTCCCACACACACACACACCCAAATTGGCATTTTCACCCACCCAGTACAACGTTTCGTGGCCCCATAGGGAGCTCCACCGACGGCCCCAGTGCTATCGCCCGCATGCGCTCCCCCCACACAGTGCAGCGGTTCGTGGCCCCATAGGGAGCTTCACAGAAAAATATATTCGCAACTGCGGTGCCCACGACTGCATGTGGTTGGTTCCTTCGCCCGGATATATATATATATATATATATATATATATATATATATAGATATATATACACACACCTATACGACCACCCTACGGGTGATATGGAGGTTGGGGGGGTGGAGGGGCCGAGCAATGGGCAACAGTGGTGATTGTTCTCCTGGCGATGCCAGTGGAGATTTTTTTGTCGGAGGCCTGCTGAAGCCCCTCTTGTCGCCACTGACTAAATCGCTTCAAAATATTGCTCAACGGCTGCCATCATCATCATCATCATCATCATCATCATCATAATCATCATCAACATCATCATCGGGACACCGACGGGACACCGGCGGGACACCGGCGGGACACCGCGCGCCACCGGCCTCCCGGCGGAGAATCATTTGGTCCGGCCGCGCCTCAGCCACAGGAGACTTTCCTCTCGCCCGCCCACGCAGCTTCGCCTCGCCCGCACGGCACGCACGAACACGAAACCGAAATCGATTTCCCGGTAGGGGGGCTCTCCGTTCCACTTCGATCTCACCCCCCAACCTCCGATACATATATATATATATATATATATATATATATATATACACATATATGTTTATATGTTTATGTATATGTATACATATAAGCAATATTTTAAGGCTCGCTGCGCTTCGCCTTCTTATCTTGGCTCTTGTACCTGGCAGGCGCTTGGGCGTTGCGTCGAATATCCACACTGAGCTGCGATGCTGCTAGAAGTGCCACGTATAAGTGTATTGCGGGGTCCAGGCGGGGCCCACGCGGCTCTTTGTGTGCACGGACCTGGGGGCGGGCCGGCAATAAGATCCCAGGTGGTTGTTGTCAGGGCTGTGGTAGTGTGTCTGTGTCCTGGCTGCGAGAATGCGGAATTGGAATGTTCCTCCGACTCCTCTTCTTCCTCTTCCTCTTCCTCCTCCTCCTCCTCCGCCTCCTCCTCCTCCTCCTCTTCCTCCTCGTCCTCCTCCTCCTCCTCTTCCTCCTCGTCCTCTTCCTCCTCCTCCTCCTCCTCCTCCTCCTCCTCCTCCTCTTCCTCTCGTTCTACTCATGTCGTTTTCTTTGGATGTCCCGTGGAGCTCGCGCCGGGCGAACAGGAGCCGGCGCAGGGGGCGGCCTAACCAGCGACATTCTGACACATTGGAGAAGACATGTTCGAGGAAAGCGGGCGTCAAATTTTAGTTCCCGGGCGTTCTGTGCCTCCTCCCCGTCGTCCTCGTCCGCGTCCTCCTCAACCTCGTCGGCGTCGTCGTCGTTCTCCTCGTCCTCCTCTCCCAGCTGGTGCGTGCGTCCTGGGATGTGTCGCAAGCTTGTAGACAGAAGCCTGGGAGGCTTGTCGCGATCGGTCGAGTGGTTGCAAAGGCCGTGTCGGGGTATGCTTGGGGCCTCTGGGGTATCTTTTCGGGTATCCTGGCGCCCCTCTGGACCGTCATGGGAACGTCTTGGGCCATCTTGGGGCGAGCATGGGGTGGTCGTGGAAAGTCTTGGGGCTCGCGCAGGCCGTGCTAGGAATCTCTTGGGCTGTGTTGGGGCGGGTTTGCAAGGCTACTGGGGCGTCTCGGAGCGCATGACAACTGAGGCCAGCAAGGTGAGAAACTACAAACACCCGTGGAGAAAGAACAATAGTTTTTGACAACTTTGGCTTCTCCCGGGAGGCGCCCTGGCGTCCTAGGATGGTAGAGGGCTGTTTTTTGCGATTTCAAGGGCCGCCGTGGAGCCATCGCGGGCGTCTTGGGGAGGGTGGAGGCCCAGGAAAGGTTAGGAGGAGGCTGCGGAAGGGGTACCATGGGAGTTCGTGGTCCATCAGGGGAGCATCTTTGTGGCTGTCGTGGACCGTGTCTGGGACTGCGTTGTGGCGGTTCTGCAATTCTTTTGGGCCGTGTCGGAGCGTGCGAAAACTGGGGAGCCCAGAAAGTCGAGAAAGGATCGAAACCTAGAAAAAAACCATTGGTTTTAGTCACTTTGGCTCCTCCCGGCAGGCGTCCTAGCAGGCTCTAGGGCTGCTTTTGCGGATTCTTGGGCCGCCTTGGGGCAATCGTCGGCGTCTTGGGGGGGGTGGAGGCCCAGGAAAGGTTCGGAGGAGGCTGCGGGAGGGGCTCCTGGGATCACCAAACCAATGGAAGGGCGTGGGGCGCATATCGGGGGGGTATGTGGGTGGGGGGGGGCGGTGACCTGTGGGGTTTTCCCTTGTAATTTCATAGGTAGAAGGAATATTGTTTCTCTCTCTCTCTCTCTCTCTCCCTCTCTCTCCTTCTCCCTCACTTTGTCTCACTCTCTCATCCCGTTCCCTTCCCTTTTCTCCCTCCTCGACCTCTCTCCCCTCCCGCTCAAATCCGCAGCGTCTGGGTGCGCGCGAGCCAAGCGGCGGGGTCTGGTGGCTCCCACCCCACGACCACGCTCCTGTCTTGGCGCCTCCCTCTCTCTCTTTCTCTTTCTCTCTTTCCCTGTCCCTCCTCCTCGCTGTGCGTGCCGTGTTTAGGCGCGTCTCCCGCCTCTGCCCTCTCCGTCTGCCTCGCCCCCCCCTCTTCCTCTGACTTCTCGTGACCTGCGGTGCGGCTGCAATGCTGGCTCGTGGACAGGGCTGACGGCACTGTTCGCTTGTCGGCCGCCGTCGAGCACTGTATGTGGACGCCCCGAACTGCAACGTCGCATCGGACTTTCATTTTTCGTATTGGCCACCTCGAGGCACGCCGACATGAGCAGCTGGAATGGTCGTTATACGAATATTCGCGGCCATTCCAGAAAAGGCTTCAGGAATCTGGAGCGTATCCTGATCCTCTTCTTCCTCCTCATCCTCCTCCTCCTTCCCGTTCCTCCTCACCCTCCGCCTCCTCCTCCCTCTCCTCCGGGGATTGCTGTTGGAGGCCACGGCTCGTTGTATATGCTCGCCTTTTCTCTGGGAGCTGCCAGTCATTGCTCTTGTGTAGACTCGTCGCCACGAGCAGCCGCTGCCTTTTGCGAGCCCCCTTTAAATTTCTGAACTGATTTCTCATCCCGCGAGCCTGCAGAGGTCTCGACAATTCCCCCCCCCCCCGGGAGACAACTCCTCGTCGCAGATCCGTCTCCCAAGGGCCCCATGGCGCCACAGGGGACCCCAGGGGCCGAGATCGAACCGCCCGCATTGAAAAATCACGACGCCGGAGGTCCGGGGGCTCGGATGGCACGGCGACGTGGGTAGGCCAGCGGTGGCAGTCTTCGCGGAGGCGGCGGTCGCGGCGGCGGCGGCGGTCCCCTGCGGCAGCGCGGGTGCCGGGGAGAGGCCGGAGCGAATCGCCCCGGCCAGGGCCGCCATGGAGGCGCTGGCATGTCCGCCGGCGGCGCCAGAGGGGATGGCGGGTGAGCCAAGGAAGGGGAAGGAAGGGAGAGGGAGGTGCGAGAATCGAGGCCTTTTGAAGTGATTGCCCTGTTCAGACCTCCAGGGCGCCTCTCGTCGCCAAAGCTGGGTCCGCCCCGAGATTCTGGTCGAAGCGCACCCCTGGAGAGGTTCGGGGGTCGACTTTTGAGGACGGGAGGGTGAGGGTGAAGGAAACGAGATCCGCAGGAGGCATCAATGCAGGTCATCCTGGGCCCTGGGATGGTGTATCGACCCTTCTGGTCTCTGCCAAGAGGGCGTGTAAACTATGCCAGGGTGGCCCTGGTCAGACACGGTGGTGATGTACCAATACGACCACCCTTCGGGTGATAAAGAGGCTGGGGGGTGTGGGGGGAAGAACCAACTGCTAGCAAAGGCGATGGGTTTGATGATGATGATGCTGATGCTGATGCTGATGATGATGATGATGATGATGCTAATAATGATGATGCTGCTGCTGATGATGATGATGATGATGATGATGATGATGATGATGACGATGCTGGTGACGCGCCCGCGAGTTAGCCACGACGCGTGATAACGAAGTTAAGCTGCGATGTAATGCCACTATCGTCCCCACTTTCGATCTCACTCGATCGATCCCACTATCGACCTGACGGCCAGTCTTTAGTACCAATGGACTCAGCGATCGATCCCATTGTGCTCGCCCCAGGGGAGATCGCCTGTCCCCGCGAGATCTGCACGACCCAGGGGACGTCGCCCCCCTGCGCATCCGACAGCGCGAGCACAACCACTGTCACAGTCAACCTCGCTGTCGATCTCACTTATCCATCCCATTCTAGAGATCTTGCTATCTATCTCACTAACGACTTCACTATCGATACCAAGGCGGGACACCCCATCACCGCCCGCCCACCGCCGACGGAACACCGACGGGACACCAACGGGACGCCAACGGCACAGAACAGGACACCACGGCGGGACACCCTGGCCACCGCGCGCACACCGGGGGCGGAGGGGCGGTCCACTGCATCCGCATCGCCCTAGCGACGGCGGGGTCATTTCTACCGCCCGCCCATGCAGCTTCGCCTCGCCCGCACGTGCGACACGAGCACGACACCGAAACCGACTTCCCGGTGGGGGGGCTCTCCGTTCCACTGCGATCTCACCCCCCAGCCTCTGGAGAAGAGTGAGGGGGCGGGCGCGCGGTGGGTCGCGGGTGGGTCGCGGATGGGTTGCGGGTGGGTCGCGGGTGGGTCGCGGGTGGGTCGCGGGTGGGTCGCAGGTGGGTCGCGGGTGGGTCGCGGGTGGGTCGCGGGTGGGTCGCGGGTGGGTCGCGGGTGGGTCGCGGGTGGGTCGCAGGTGGGTCGCGGGTGGGTCGCGGGTGGGTCGCGGGTGGGTCGCGGGTGGGTCGCCTGTGGGTGGGTCGCCTGCGGGTGGGTTATGGGCGGGTCGCGGGCGCGTCGCGGCCGTGTCGCGGGTGGGTCGCGGGCTGGGTCGCGGGTGGGACGACAACAACACAACAACAACAACAACAACAACAACAACAACAACAACAACAACAATCACTTTACCCGAACGCTCAGTGTTCTCACCAGTGCCAGGGTTTTCATGCGACGCCAGCCAATACCCCCACTTTGTGGGGGGGCAGTGCAAGCTCTACCAAATATCCACACGACTCTTCGCCACCACCCACACCCAGCTTCCCGCCCTATGACGTTCGGACACTTCACTTCGTGGCCTGCGGACGACCGTGGCTACTACACTGGCGTGGAGTACACACCCACAGAAGTTGTTAAGCCTACGTTCGTACACCCACAGAAGTTGTTAAGCCTTGTTAACCCACAGAAGTTGTTAAGCCTTCCACAGAACATCTGTTGCATATGATGCATATGGTACATGATACACATGATACACATGATACGTACTCGCAAGGGAAGACGTGCAGGTGTTTTTCGAGGACCCAATGGTTTTTGGAGATTTCGGCGTGCGCGCGCAAAAAACGAATGTGTCCCGCATGGTATTATTTGACAGGGATGATGGCCCTGGCAGGTGCGCAACCGTTGTCGCAGAAGTTCGAAAAAGTTGCTCGCAAAAGCCCGTTTGACAGAAATGTTTAAAAAGTGTTGGTTTTCCTACGAATCCGCAAGAGCGCGCGGGATGAGATTTTGACATTTTTTTGTTGAAAAACCATTGGTTTTTTGATGTTTTTATGTTAAAATCGCTCCGAACACTAAGCTTTTGGAAGGATTTCGTCTTGCGCGCGCGAATGTCCACTTTACCTTATTTTTTGCAAGGGATTCTTGAAATTTGATTATATTAGAACAAGAAATGTCATTTTATAGTGTTTTTTGCAAGGGAAAACGGATTACAACAAAACAACCGGATCTTGATGACATCGTATTACCTGAGGCTTCCTCACGAAAATGATGAAAATGTAGCTGCGGCCTAGGCGGCGCAGGGGGGGCGCGCACCAGGGGGCCCAACAATAATTATTCTTTAGAATTAATAATGTTCAACAACAACAGCAGCAGCAACAACAACAACACCACCAACAACGACAACAACTACTACAACAACTACAACAACAACAAGGAAAAGGCGTGCGTGAGAGCCCCGTGCGCTCTAGCCGTCCTGACCCGCCCTCGCCTTATTGCGAAGGCTGCGCTCAGAGCCCCGTGGGCGCATTCTGACCCCCCCCCAGCAACAGCAACAGCAGCCACCCCCCCCCCAACAAAAAAAAACTGGAACTCCTTTGGACTCCCTTACGGACCTTGACGTGGTCCTATGGGTGAAAAACGTATGCGTGCCGGCGTGCCGCCGCTTCAATACAGATCCAATACAGACTGTATGGGATCCTGTAGAAATCCGATACAGACTGTATGGGATCCTGTAGAGATCCGATACAGACTGTATGGGATCCTATACAGATCCGATACAGACTGTATGGGATCCTGTAGAGATCCGATACAGACTGTATGGGATCCTATAAATATCCGACACAGACTGTATGGGATCCTGTAGAGATCCGATACAGACTGTATGGGATCCTATACAGATCCGACACAGACTGTATGGGAACCTATACAGATCCGATACAGACTGTATGAGATCCTGTAGAGATCCGATACAGACTGTATGAGATCCTATACAGATCCGATCTAGACTGTATGCGATCCTGTCGAGATCCGATACAGACTGTATGGGATTCTGTAGAGATCCGATACAGACTGTATGGGATCCTATACAGATCCGACACAGACTTTATGGGATCATGTAGAGATCCGATACAGATTGTATGGGATCCTGTAGAGATCCGATACAGACTGTATGCGATCCTGTAGAGATCCGATACAGACTGTATGGGATCCTATAGAGATCCGATGCAGACTGTAATATTTTGTGTTGTCCACAGGTTTTCTTCTCTGATGCTTCCCAGTAGAAGCCCTCAACCATGCTTTCTGAACAACTTTGGATTGTAGTGGTTCCGGGCGGATTCGTGTTGCGCGGCCATAAAAACCATATGGGGTGATTTCTGAAGGATTCCTTTTGCGGGCGCTCCAATACAACCTTGTTTTGTGCTGCTCAAAAGACTTCTGTTGTGAAGCCATCCGATACAATCTTTGACATGGCTTTCCACAGGATTCCAAATGTAAAGCTTCCAACAGAGTCCCTCTGAAGCGCTTTCGAAAGGATTCCAAATATGATTGTGTCTAACATCATGTGTGTTGTAGCGCTTTCTCATGGATCCTTGTTGTGAGGCCATCCACTGGCGCCCCTGTGTGATACTTCGCACAGAATTCCGAGCACGTGGTTTTCCAATCGAATCCCTTTGTGGCGCTTTCCAAAGGATTCCTGATGTGAGACTCTCGATGAAATCTCTTCGCGGCGCTTCTCAAAGGATTTCTGTTCTGATGCTGTCCAATAGAAACCCTCAGCAGTGCTTTCCAAACGGCTCCGATCATGAGGTTTTCCAATCGAATCATGTGGTAATGATTCCCAGCGGGTTCCTCTTGCAAGGACATCGATTATCGTTACTTCGCTTTCCAAATGGATTGGTTTGTGATGCTTAAGGGAGGATATGCATATAATGTGTATGAGAGAGAGAGGCAAAGAGAGAAAGCGCAAGAAAGAGAGAAAGCGCAAGAGGAAATAGAAGGATAATGATGAAGACAAGGCTGAAAGCGCGTAACAACTCCTCTGTCACGCCGAGGGGCTCCACCATCCCCTGGCCCCGAGACTCTCCCCCCCCCTCCTCCGCCTCCTCCCCTCTCTCCTCCACGTCCTCCCTCCCCCTCCTCCCTGCCCCATCCCCTCTGCTCCTTCACCTCCTCGCCCCCTTCTCTCGCTGCAGCCCCTGCGGGGCCGCGCCGCCAGCGCTCGCCCTGCCCCGGCCGCGGCTGCCGCGCTGCAGGTCCTCCCCCCCCTCTCGGCGGCACGGGGGTCGGGCTCGCTCGCCCGCTTCTCGGGATCCAGGGCCGTCATCTGGTTGCAGACGTCGGCGAGCTGTTTCGCCTCTGGACGGAGCGAGCGTTGAGTCGGGCGTGTCCCCCCTACAGGGGGACTTTCGACGACAAATAAAAAAAATACCTCCAAATTAAAAAACAGAATCCAAACATAGTCTGGGGACTATTCTTGAATATTGTTGGACCTCTCTGGGGTACTTTTGGGGTGTCTGTTTTATGTTTCGTCGAAAGCCCCCCTGGAGGGGGACAGGCCCGACTTGAAGCGAGCGCCGTCGAGGAGGGGGCGGGGGCGACCGCGCGCTCTGCGGGGCTGTCCCCGGGGCGGGCCCGCTGGCCTCTCGCTGGCGCCCCGGGGCCATCGCTCGGACCTCCCTTCCCTGTGCTTTTTGTTCGGTTTTTCGTGCGTGGCTTTTTTCGCCAAATGCTCCTCGACGGTCCTCGCCGAGGAAAAAACGCACACGTCCGAGCGATGCCAGGCGGGCGTCTCGCCGTCACCGCGGGCGCCCGCCGCGGCGGGAGGGCCAAAAGGCGAGGCGCGGAGCTCTCGGGGCGCCCCCGGGCCCCCGACCTCTGGCCCGCCGCCCCGCCCGCTCGCCGCGCGACCTCGTAAGGGAAACGAGCTCTATACATATATATATATATATATATATATATATACCGACGCCTTTCCCGACCCTGCGCCGAAATCCGCACGAGAACGCAGCTTCTGGTGTATACGGGATCCTGGTGTATACGTTTTTCGTTGGCTCCCTTGGAGAACGGGGGAAAAGGTATGCACCACACCACCCCGACGTCGTCCCGGACCATTGAAAAAAGTCGTGAGATTGAGAAACAGCCCGCCACTGATAACGTATGTGTTCCAGTTTGCGACCTTGTCCCACCAGCCCTCCCCAAACCCCTCAGGTCGTCGGCTCAGCTTTTGCTCGCGGGGGCCAGATCTCGTCAAGTCGGCGGCGGCAATATCGTATCTGACCGCTTCAGTCCTCTGAGCGCATGTCTGTGCAATGCCACGCCAGGTCGCCACGCAACGCCCAACGAAAGTACAGTGTGCACTCAGAGACAAATCCGCCGATCCGGCGTGCGATCTTCTGAGAGCGTGGACTTGAGCTCGCTCAAGCTTCGCTCTGCAAAGGGGGGGGCGCCATTCCCGACGCATTTAGTGCTCGGGGGCGGGGGGCCCACAGGCCCCCGAGAAGCCCCCAAGAGGCCCCAAAACGACCCCCCAGAGGCTTCCCCAGGTCCCTTGCTCAGTCCCCTGAGCCTCAGTCCTCAAGCGTGAGGATTCTTCATGGGCCTGGACCCCAAGCTCTCAAATCCCTTGAGGCTCCCCGCGCGCCCTCTGGGGCCCCCAGAATGTTCCCGAATGACTTTTGAGCCCAAGAGAAGCCCAAGACGGGCCAACAGGGCCCCAAAAGGCCCTCAAGACGGCCCAAGAAAGCCCCGAATCATCGAACGATCAGTCCGAGACGTCCAAGATGGCCCCATGGCCATTACCAATATACCCATCATCATAATCAGACTCATACTCATAATCATAATCATAATCATAATCATAAACCTAATCCTAATCCTAATCATCATCATCACCATCACCATCACCATCACCATCACCATCACCATCACCATCACCATCATCACCATCACCATCATCACCATCATCACCATCACCATCATCATCACCATCACCATCACCATCACCATCACCATCACCATCACCATCACCATCACCATCACCATCACCATCATCATCATCATCACCATCACCATCACCATCACCATCATCATCATCATCATCATCATCATCATCATCATCATCATCATCATCACCCGGAACGCCCGGGATCGGTGGCACTGGCCCGAGGCCAGCACAATATCCAGTCGCACCGCGCGCGCAGCGTCCAACCCAGTTCGACGCTGACTACATCGCAATACAGCGTTTTTTTCGCATTGGAAATCCAAAGGCGGAGGAGCAGGAGGGAGGAGGAAGAGGAGGATGAGGGGAGAGAAAGGAGGAGGAAGTAGTCAGGAAGAGGAGTATGGGGGGAGAGAGCAAGGAAGAGGAGAGAACATGAGGAGCAGCACAATCAGGGAGGAGGGGTAGGAAGAAGAGGAGGAGGAGCAGCAGCAAGAGGATGAAGCTCAAGGCTCTGTAGCAGTCTGGCCGAGGGTGGGTGCGCCGGGCAGTGGGGAGCGTTGGCCGCAGGAAGCGCGGGCCATGTGAGCGACACCCCAACGCAGCGCATGTGTCTGACGGAGCTTCAACCTCGAATCCGATTGGGATCACATTGAGATCCTCATGGGGTACTCTTGGGGCAATTGAGGCCTCATTGGAATCCTATTGGGGTCCTATTCGGATCCCTTGCGAGAGGGGATAAGCACCCCAGGGCGAGGGAGTGATACACTTTCACAGACAAGTGGGAGGGGGGCGGTTCTTTTCAGTTGCTTCTCAAGGTTCTTTCAGAATCATTCCCCTCTGACTCAGAATTCCCCTTCGTTCCCTTTGTACCCCTTTCCTCTTCGTCCCACCCCTCCTCGTCGTCGTCATCGTCGTCCTCCCTCTTCTCCTCATCCTGGTGCTGCTGCTCCTCCCATTGACATCCAAAGCTCCCCCGCGTCCAACTCGAGAGCCTGGCTGGACTCCGACCGCCGCTTGGATTCCCTGGACGATCCTGGCCTCCCCCCCGGAGGAGGAGGAGGAGGAGGAGGAGGAGGAGGAGGAGGAGGAAGAGGAGGAGGAGGAGGAGGACGCGGAGGAGGATGAGGAGGAGGAGGAGGAGGAGGAGGAGGAGGAGGACCCCGTCAAGGTCCCTTGGGATCACTCCTTCTGCTGTTCCTCCGGTTCCCGGAGCATCCGCGACCCTGCGTGCGGGCCGGGATCTTCGCCCTCGGGGTCCGCAGGGGCCGCCTCTGCGGGGGCGGGCTGCCCCGTCTCGGCTTCCGGAGCCGCTCGGGGAGCCCTGGGATCCTGTCCTCGGTCGCCCTCCTCCTCCTCCTCCTCCTCCTCCTCCTCCTCCTGCTGCGCGACGCGAAACCTATGATGATCTGAAGCCGAGCATCTGCCGCACCCAGCGTGTTCAGCACACATATATGACATGTATGCTGGACAGTGACGGCGACCACCAGAGAGCACGGCACAAGCTGCGGCAAGAGCGGGGACCACCCGCAGGACATGAGCGTGCTGCAAACTACTGAAGCAAATCCACATTGCCAAGACATTGCGCTATTCGACCGACGGAGCTGACCGCGGCATTGGGACAATACTGGGTATCGAAGCTGATTCGCAAACCCCGGCTGCCTTCTTCACGTAGACCAGGTCCTCGTCTTTTCCATGACCCAACCGGGATTAAGAGTCCCTGACAAGCCGAGGCACACATTTGATAGACAATACCAATCAACACGTTGGGTGAAGGCCTTCTCGCTGTAATCGCATGTCTTCAACGCCGGGGTCTAGTATATCACGACGTCGAAGGTCGCGACCCCTTCAAGTTGATCCAACGAAGTGTCCCAGGATGTGCTCTAGCCAGACTCTCGCGGCGGATCCAGCCGTGGTGACGACGACGCCCCTCCACCGAAGGCCCCAGTGCCAGGGCCCGCATGGCACGCTTCGTGGCCCCGTGAGGAGCTCCAACTAAGGCCCCAACGGCAGCGCCCCTCATGGCAGCGCCGCCCCATGTCGGCACACCTCTCACAAGTTTCGTGGCCCCATCGGGGGGCTCTACCTGAGGCCCCAAGCTGGCAGCGCCCGCATGGCGGCCCCGCCCAATTTCGGCACGCACTTCGCATGCTTCGTGACCTCATAAGGCGATCCTCCGAAGGCGATGCTCACAACGACGGTACTCAAAACTGCATATGCTTGAGTCTTTCGCGGGGGTGCCTCCATATTGCAGGCTGTGCGTAAGGCCTGCATCCATGGGCCATGAAGACCTAACCATATGCAATTGTGAATGCTGCAAGGCAGGTGAGCCGAAGGAGGGGGAGCTCCCTATGAGGCCACGAAACACAAGAGGGGTGCGTCGAAATGGACATGAGGCATGTGGGCCCTGCCACGGGGGCCTTCAGTGGAGCTCCTTGTGGGGCCATGAAACGCGTGACGGGTGTGCCGAAAAGGACCTGCGGTGGGCGGGAGGCCGCATATGGACCCTGCCACTGGGGTCTTCGGTGGAGTTCCCCATGGGACCGCGAAGCGCGTGAGGGCTGTGCCGATATGGACATGCGGTGGGCGGGGAGCCCCATGTGGACCCTACCACTGGGGCCGTCGGAGGAGCTCCCTATGAGGCCACGAAGCGTGTAAAGGGTGTGCCGACATGGACATGCTGCTCCGGAGCCCCATGTGGATCCTGCCGCTGGGGCCTTCGGTGGACCATGGAGCTGTATATGGGGCCACGCAACGTGTGTGGGGTGTGCCGAAAAGGACATGCGGTGGGCGGGAGGCCACATATGGACCCTGCCACTGGGGCTTCGGTGGAGTTCCCTATGGGTCCGCGAAGCTCGTGAGGGCTGTGCCGATATGGACATGCAAGAGGGCGGGGAGCCCCATGTGGACCCTGCCACTGGGGCCGTCGTTGGAGCTCCCTTTAGGGCCAAAAAGCGTGTGTCGGGTGTGCCGAAATTGGCCGCTGCGGAGGGCAAAGGCAGGGATATGAGGAGGGAGGAGGGGGAGGATGCGAAGAAGAGTGAGGTAGGGCGCTGCCTCTTCAAAACGAACACCCCAAACCACAGGATGGTCGGGAACAATGCAAAATGCACTTCGCGGGTGAATTTGGATCATGCGCGGCCACCCCGCGATCACTGTCAACTGGCTTTTGACAAGGACGGCGGGGTTGCTGCCATACTGCCTGCTGTGCGCAGGCCCTCCAGACACCATGGTGGCCGCCCCGCAACGATTGTGCATTAGTTTTCGACCAGGATGGTGGGGGCCGGCATGCTTCCTGATGTGTGGTGTCACGTGCGCGAGCGCACCTGGCGCATTCTACGCGTGCCCCGAACGTAGCGCACCTGGCGCGGCTGGACCATGCGGCACACATGGCGCACGTGGAGCACGTGGCACATCTGGCGCGCCAGGCGTGCCTGGTACGCTTGGGCCCTAGGGGTGCCTGGCGAACCTGGCGCGCGTGGCGCGCCTGGCACGCGTGGCGCACCTCGCCCCAGAGTCGCACACGTGGGGTCTGTTTTGGTTGCCAGTAGCTGCTTCATCCATAGACGACCGATGAACATGCTGAGGCTCGGGTGCAACTTATGTGTTGGGATGGTGGGTGGGAGGGAGCGAGACAGCTTGCGGGCGGGGAGGGTGCCTTGACCCCTCCTTCTACCCCCCCTGGTCTGGACGGGGCGCCCCGCGAGCGGTCAGAGGGCCCAAGATATCCGAAGATGGCCCAAGGGCCCCAGCTGGCCTCCAAGGTGGCTCAAGAGAGCGCCTGATCACTCAGTATGGCTTCAAACATCTACAAGACCATTCCAAAACGGGTCCAAGTGGCCTTGAAGGCTCCCTAAGACGCCTTTACGTGGCCAAACTTTTACACCAAGGGACATGCATGAGTTTGGCCTTCTCGCCCGTTCGCTTCGGATGGTCTTCGGAGGCCTTAATACGGCTCCAAGGAGGCCCAAGAGAGACCCAAGAGGGCTCCAAGAGGGCCCAAGAGCTCCTCAAGAGAGCCCCAAGAGAGCATCAGGAGGGGATTCTAGGGGCTCTAGAAGGGCAGCGCTACTTGATGGTCCCAAGAGAGCCCTGAGAGGCACCCTAGAGGGCCCCAAGACGTCCCAACAGGCCCCGAAGAGCTCCCAAGAGGCCCCCCCCTCACACCCTGAGAGGCCACCAAGATCCCCCCAGGAGTCTTCAGGAGACACCTCAAGCGACTCCGAGAGGTATCCAAGATGCCTCTAGGTCACTGAGGCTCCCCGATTTATCCAAATGATGCCGCGCTCCCCGAAGGTCAGCTCCCCCAAGTATCGTTCCTGGATAGGCTGGTGGGGATACTTTTTGGTCAACAGGCTCGAGTGGCGGGTCGAAAGCCATCCGAGCACTAGTCGGGGCTGGGGCGGATAGGCGAAGCGTCACAAATTACTCTGCACGGGAACTCACACATCGAACTGGCCGCACGCACGCATTACAACTGGCTTCACATGACTTTGCAACAACCAACGCAGAATCAACCCAATGTTTGTGCCACTTGTAAGCTCGCCGGTGGCAATATAATAGCTCAACTTTAGATACCATCATCCGTATCAGCCTGCACCGTTTCACGTCGATGCAGAATTCGCATCATAATGCAGCACGGACATCAGGAGGTTACCATCCCTTGTTCTCATGTGGTCGCATTTACATATCCTTCCCTTCCAATCGTGTGAACTGCGCGGCTGGAATGGTGCACGGCGCATGACGCTCGCGCACGAGAAAGCGACAGGGGACCCTGAATGTCATTGATTTTTCCCTGGGCTTATCGCATATCCGCTTGCGTGTGTCCAATCTCCGGGGTACTTCAATATGTATCATGTGATTGCGTCGTGATGCCAGAGTGATATACTTAATCTTCCTCATGGCCTCCTGCCGCCTCAAGCGCCTCGGTGTAGACTTCTGTGCGGTGAAAGAAAAATGGGAACATGGAATGGCACTCATGTGTCTACGTGTTCGGTACAATATTATGTCTGCTGCGCTCTACCACAACTAGGGCGTCCACGATGAAGACACGGAGTGACTAGCCATGCACATTTTCCAAGAGCGAAAGAACCGGGGTGAACTATGGCGACCGTCATAAATTCGAAACGTCCTGCTTTCAGATCTGGCGCCCCGGGCCCAAACGAACATGGCAATCATGTCGTGGTGCGACCCCGTCGGGATTTACAGCAAGGCCTCAACA
Source organism: Prorocentrum cordatum (assembly GCA_963575745.1). Taxonomy (NCBI): domain Eukaryota; class Dinophyceae; order Prorocentrales; family Prorocentraceae; genus Prorocentrum; species Prorocentrum cordatum. The sequence goes on along the minus strand of CAUYUJ010015693.1, from coordinate 764,289 downwards.
TCTACAGTCCTATCGATGTTCAGCAGAAGTCCGCACCAGACACATGTTTGGCTCTCTTCTGAAAGCTCCTAGCAGGAGCGTTGCTCCGAGAGTCCAGGACTGCTGGACAGACCATGGAGTAGTCAGACTTCCGCCAGGGACCGACAAGAAACGTGATTCGATGATGCTACGGTGTGCGGATTTCGCTCGGTACATCTTCCATGACGCCGCCCATGGCCCCCTCCCTCCCTGTGCCGGCGCCGAAGATCATTATGTGAAATACATGCACGGGTTCCCCAGATGAGATTGGAATGAAGCGGCCAGACTTACTGCTTCGATCTAGGCCCAAAGCTCGTCACTGAGCGGCCCCTCGATGAAACCCGATACCTATGAAGTCTCGGCTCATTCCCCCTGCTCCTCAGGAACACTTGCTCCTCATTGCGGATCCTACCTACCCTGTTCTTCACCTTCCAAACCGAAACAAGTAAACCACTGTGGTGTCAAACAACGTGTTTCGCTGGAAAGGCCTCCTCCGTGCTGGAACGAACCATTAGAAGCCAGAAGTCGGACACGAGCCTCACAGATAACGCTCTGACTGGCAGTGTGACTATACTTTCTGGAAAATCTGGAGCGGTTCTGGAAAATTGTGCCAGACGACCCAGCTGTGCTTCGAAGCATCTGCGCAAACTCGGGCATACTCATTTGCACACGGGGGAAATACATGCGCCGTCCCTCAAGCATGTGTCGATGTTCGAATGGGTAACGATAGCGTCATGCGCACCGTCCGATGCTGCCTTGTCGAACGCATCTTGCCCACCGTCGACCACCTTGGAATTGGCTGAGCGACGGAATGCCGCCTGCTCTTCCATGGTCAGGCACGCGACCATGCTGCTAAAGACCCCTTCCGCATTCGCGAGCAGCTCGCTCGGAGGCCCCAACTCCACCAACTGCCCGCGGTCAAGGACCGCGATCCTGCCGCAGAGGGCCACCGACGCCAGCCGGTGGGCCACCTGCAGCAGCGTTGTACCGCGCCGCGTGAAACGAAGTTCCAGAACCCTCTGGACGCGCAGGTCCGCCTCTGCTCGGGTATTCGTGGTATGGATCCTGGGCTACGGCGGCCCTGGCCTTCAAAGGTGCGGGCACCACACCGTGCTTCAGACTTGTAATTCGGGGTGTGGTTTTGGACCTTCGAAAGCCTGGGCCACCCATACCCGAGTCCCCTGATACGACCGCCCGATCTATGTCGAGCGCCGCAGTCACCTCATCGACCAACACCAACCGCGGCTCACGCAGAGACGCGCGTGCCAAACACAGCAGTTGCCGCTGTCCTGCGGAGAAATTTGCCCCCAACTCTGCCACAGTAGTGCTTAAACCCGCGTCGTCGAACAGCTGGGCTACACCCACGTCTTGAAGGGCCGACCAGATGGCGGTGTCTGGATGCTCGCCGAAAGGGTCCAAATTTCCGCGCAGCGTCCCGCTGAAGAAGAGAGGGTCCTGGCTCATGACTCCCAGGTGCTCGCGCAACTCCTGAAGCCGCAGGAGTGCCAGGTCCACGCCGTCGATGAGCACCCGCCCCGCAGCTGGCTCCACCAGGCGGCAGATGGCGAGGATCAGCGACGACTTCCCGCTGCCGGTGCGGCCGACGATGCCGAGGTGCTCGCCGCCCTCGACGCCGATGCTGAGCTGGCGGATGGCGGGCTCCAGGCGCGCGCCGTAGCGCACGTCCAGCGCCTCCGTGGCGAGCCGCCCCGCGGCGGGCCAGCCAGGCGCCGGCCCGGCGCCCCTGCTCGGGCCGGCCTCCTGAGGCGCACTGCAGACGAGCCGCAGGACGGCCTCCCGCTCCCTCGCCATCTCCAGCACCGCCAGCGCGTTGAACACGAGCTCGGTGATGATGAAGGTCAGGAAGCAGCAGTTGGCCAGCATGAAGCCTGCCATGCCCGGCGTCATCCAGCCCAGCTGGCGGGCAGCGACCACCGCCGCCCCGGCGCAGGCGAAGCCGCTGGCTCCGATGAGGCTGAGTCGCATCAGGAGTGCTGCTTCGGACTCGCCGTTTGCCGCCTTCGCGGCTACGCACTGGCTCATGAAGTCGTCGAAACGAGATGTGAATCTTTCCTTTGTGCCGGAGAACGCCCGAACTACCACTAGCCCAACAAGAGTATCAGTGTAGTGATTCAAGCAAGCCCGTCTGAGCGGGGCATCATGGGCCGCCTCTCCTGCGGCGGCATGGTGGCGCACTACCAGAGCAATGGAACTTGCCAGCAACAAGAGAACGAGAGTCCAGGGAGGGAAGATCACACAGCTAATCCCATTGACGGCGATGAGGAATGATAAATTGATCGCCAACAACTCCGTGGTGTGATAGACGCGATCATCGATCCTCGACAGCACGGATGAGAACATCTGAAGCATTTGCCCAACAGGTATGCCCTGTATCCACAAGAAGGAAGACCCAATCGTATGTGTCAGCATTGTATCGTGGAGCGCGTCGTGCGACGACTGTGTGAACGATGAAAGCGCAAAGTACTTCACTTGGGCAATTACTATTTCGAGAGCAATGCAGCCAGCATACATCCAGACATACCAGGCATCAGAGTGCTTCAGCTGGGCAGGGTCGTCGCACCACAGCGCTAGGAAATACACTCCGAGTTCAATCACAGCGCACTCGACCCCAGCGATGGCACAGTACGTCGCCAGACGACGAGGCGACCCAACACCTTCAGCAACATGGCTTATGAATCTTACGACCTGCGAGTGCCGACGCTTGATGGACACTTGGTCAGTGGACCCGTCCAGAGCAAACAATTCTGTGGCCGGTATATCTCCAGCTTCGAACTCGTCTCCTGTACATGGAACATTTTTCGTGGCTGCCACAGCGCTGGACCTCTGTTCTGCATCCGCCTCACGGTCAGACAGCAAACCTGCTGATTGAAGTTCTGCATGTTTCTCGAGGAATGCCGTACCACCGTCTACCCTGACCACTGCGTCCGCTTGCTTGACGATGTTGCCGCTGTTGGTCACCATGACTCGAGTGTACCCAGCTAGGAAGCCGAGGATGGCCTCAGAGAACACTTTCGAACTCACCCTTGTGTCCAACTTGGCCAAAGGATCGTCCAGAAGCTGAACCTCCGCTCTTGAATACGCGGCGCGCGCCAAGCAAATGCGGGCCATCTGTCCTCCACTGATGTTGATACCACGTGATCCCAAAAAGGTCATGTCACCATCCGGAAAAATAGATACATCCGCTGGCAACTCTGGGTCACGGGGTGTGTGTGATATTCTTCCCGATCGGCCCCTGCCGCGGTCAGGGCAAGGCTAGATCCGCAACGCCCTAGAGCTCCGAATAATCTGTCTCAAGACGCCTCCAATCTGCACACAATCAAGCAGCTCCGTACATGTCCCGCAACGGGCCCCAGCGAGTCTCAAGAAGACACCCCAAACACCTTCAAACAGCCGTCTGACGGTCCCATGAATGCCCCCAAGAAGCCTGAGAGGCCACCCCAAACTCCCTCAAGGGCCCTACCCCAGGTGCCCCCAGACTCTTCAAGGCAACTGCCACAGGGCTCCAAGATGGCCCCGACAAGCTCTCAGACGCCCCGGTATATGACCCCAAATTACGTAACATACACGTGACGAAGTTCAAGCTCAAACTCACACGAACAACCCTGAACAGCTCAATATTTGAGAAGACAGCGCTGGGAATGAAGTTTGGGGAAATTGAAGATCGTGGACGAATGCGCTACTGGATGGGGGGAGGGGGAGCGTTCATGGGTGCAGGAGGGGAGCGTTCATGGGTGCAGAACTAAGGAGTGGAACGCTGCGTCCGCAGTGGAGTGGGTTACTTGGTCGCCACGCGCGGGAACGAGTCCGTTATTTGATCGCGGGAACGAGCATGGGAAACGAGGCACAAGGAGCGAGGCATGAGACACGAACGGAATATGCAGAACGGGCAAAAATACGGAAGCGCACGTCCACAAGCTAGCTAGGGCACGCGACCTGGGGGAACGAGCTTGGGGAAGGAGGGATGGGAAAAGTGGCGCGGCTCATGACCACGGAGAACGAATCCGCTATCCAATCAAGTGACGAGCAGGTGAAACGAGGTTCGAGGAGCGAACGACCCGCGGAAAACGATGGAATGGGGGACCACCGCATCTGCAGCTGAATCGAGTGCGCGGCCTGAATGACGAGCATGGTGAAAACGGCATGCGGCAGAGTCCCCTGGCGAGCCAGGGACATTTGAATAGGGAACAGGGCCGTGGGACAAACTAGGCGGGCGAGAAAGAAGTAGTGGAGAAACTGCGCGTCCGCAACCGAATCTGGGCAAGTAGTCAGGCGGGGGGAACACTGGTATCGAAATGCGTCAGGTGATCCGGAACGGGAGCGCGAGGGGCATGCGCTCCTGTACTGAGCGAGCGTGTGAGGAAGCTCACCCAGCTTGTGACGAGCGCGGGCGCCACATAACGGAGGGACGCGGCTACAATAACGAGGACGTGAGCCTGGAATACCTGCCCATGGTTCGGCTCTGACGATGCTGCTTCGCTGCTCCAGATTGGTGAGCAATCGTACCGTACCGCTGTCTCCAGCGGGGGCGGCCAGTGTGACAACACGCGGAGCCGGCGGCGTCGCGCCGCGAGGCGTTCCCGGATCCTGGTCCAGCATGCACGCGGTGCAGACAGCTTGATACAGCGCCTCATCGAAAGAACGACCGAAGGTGATGTTCTCTCGCACAGTGCAGTTGAATATGACGGGATCTTGTGGAACGTATGCGAAGCCTGGGCCTCCAGCGTCACGACTCATCCGCGTCTGCGCCGAGGTGTGCAGCTCCCCCAGGAGCCCCAGAAGCAGGCTCGTCTTCCCAAAGCCCACGCTGCCCACCACGGCGTGAAGGTGCCCCCTCTGAAAGAGGACGTTTACGTGCTCAAGCACCGGCAAAAGAACAGCAGATTGGCCAAAACAGAATTCGGTGCAGTGCTGCTCGAAGAAGAAGTCACCGTCGACCACGAACAGCCCTTCGGGTTGTCCAGGCAAGCTGGTGGCTTTTGAGAGCTCCAGACTGGGCGTGCTTGGAAACAAGGTGGTTGCTTCAAAAAAGGTAGCACAGCGGGTCACAGAAGACCATGCTGACATAGACTTGCGCAAGGCCTCTGGGAAGCTGAAGAGTTTGGAATGCAAGACTCCCATAAATACCCACATTGCAAACAGGCGGGACGCGTCTGGGCGCTGCCCACAAACGAGCACTGCGATCACCGCGACCGTGAACGCCACAATGTCGACGAGTTCAGTCGTCAACAACAAGACCTGCCCCATGCAGTGCTTCTTTCTTAAAGACAACTGTGACTCCTCAGGGGCAAAACAAAACAACACAATTCAAAAACCACGAACATACCCATGCCTGAAACATGCTTACACTGAAATTCTCCTGGCTGCGTCCAACCGGATCTTGTCTGAACGTTGAGGCTCCCAGCTGCCAGAGGGTCGCACGCATTGGATCCTGAAGCAAAGGGGTCCTGAGGGACGGGAGTCCTGAGTTCCTGACGGGTCAGACCAGAAAGCCCCATGCATGACGTCTTGGCCTAAGTGCCGTCTTCTCCGGGTCGCCCAGAATGTCCGAGCAGTTGGATCCCAGTCTGTGATTGGTCTGCCTGGTCTCCCACTGTGTCTGGCCTGCTGGGGCCTGGCCGTGGTTAATCTTTGTATCCGAGATCCCCTGAGCTTTACGACCTCTCGCTCCCTCTGCAGGGCCCACACGAGACATAACACATAACACAACAACTAGGTGTGCGCGTGTGTTTTCTCCTCCCGGCTCCTTGCGGGCAACGCCGCGCACCTGCCCCTCGAAGCGCGAGGCCCACCCATTGGCTTTGACAACCTTGACAGCGTCCATCCACATCGAACTGACACGTCGAACTAAAACCGCCATCGCATCGAATCGGCCAAAGTCGCAGCCAAATTCGGCAGGGCAAGAGCATTCGCATACAACCAGACCGAGGACTGAAGAACATCCTTCAAGATCATGATACCATCC
>CAUYUJ010015693.1:750788-753288 GCA_963575745.1 Prorocentrum cordatum | reverse complement strand
GCCCTCCAGGGATGGCGAAGTCAAATTTGAGTCTGCCGTGGGTACCCACTGTGATGGGCCCCCCCAGCAGGCCTCGAAAGTGGCGATCAAATTTGACTCCGCCGTGGGTACCCACTGTGTTGGGCCCCCCAGCAGGCCTCGAAAGTGGCGGCAGTTTCACAGATCGCAGCCCCCCAGGGATGGCGAGGTCAAATTTGAGTCCGCCGTGGGTGCCCACTGTGCTGGGCCCCCCAGCAGGCCTCGAAAGTGGCGACAGTTTCGCAGAACGCAGCCCACCAGGGATGGCGAGGTCAAATTTGGGTCCGCCGTGGGTGCCCACTGTGCTGGGCACCCCGGCGGGCATCGAAAATGGCGACGGTTTCGCAGATCGCAGCCCCCCAGGGATGGCGATGTCAAATTTGAGTCCGCCGTGGGTACCCACTGTGCTGAGCCCCCCCAGCAGGCATCGAAAGTGGCGACAGTTTCGCAGATCGCAGCCCTCCACGGATGGCGAGGTCAAATTTGGGTCCGCCGTGGGTACCCACTGTGCTGGGCCCCCCAGCAGGCCTCGAAACTGGCGACAGTTTCGCATATCGCAGCCCCCCAGCTGGCACGCAGCGACGAGCGAAGGCAGGGGGGAAGAGAGGGACGGGGGTGGTGGTGGGAAGGTTGGCGCGAGCAGTGATCTATTCAAAACGAGAACCCAACGCAGGAGGGTTGGGAAAAACAATGCAAACTCAACTTTTGTCTAGCCAGCATGTCGTCGAGTGGCGAAACGTGTAGCAGGAATGGTACGGAATGGACATCGCTCGGGTGACCCTAAGCGGGTGGTCGCGTCCTACCGATCAAAAACCATACGAAGTCAACGTTTTTTCTGCAACATTGTCTTTCCTGTCGTCGACGCTGCGAAAAGTGTAGCAGGAATCGGACGCGGCGCACAACACGCGCGGACGCCTGGCCAACCCTACGCGGGACCCCCCGTCCTACCTGCCAAAAAACACAGCAACGTCGACGCTTTTAACATGTACTTTCTCTTCGTCGGCGCTGCGTATCGCGTAGCGGGAATGGGGCGCCCCGCGGATTCCCAAGAGGCATTATCCTCTTCCTCCTCGGTTTCTCCCTTCCTCGCTCTCTCCGTCCCCTCCTTTTCCTCCTCCTCCTCCTCCTCCTCCTCCTCCTCTACCCCCTCCATGTGCGGCAGGAGCGAAACGATTGGCGGTACAACACGCGTGGCTGGAATGAGACGCGGCGCACTTCGCGCGCTAGACATGTTGTCGCTGACGATGCAACATGAGACGCCGGAGGGGGGCGCGGCGTGCATCGCGCGCGGTTTTGTTTCTCGTCGACGTTGCTCACTTCGCGGCAGGAGTAGGACGCAGCTCATGTCGCGCGCTGAACGTCTAGCCGCCTGCGGTATAAGATGAGCGACAGGCGTCGGGCGCGACGCACTTGCTCTTTATGTTGTGGGAGGGCGGGTGGGAGTGGACGGAACCCTCTGGCTCGTTCGAGCTGGCTAACTTGACCCCCGCCCCGACCCCCATCCCCATCCTTACTTCTTATGATTAAACACACCCACATCCCCAACCTACCTGGCCGATAGCAACCCCGCCGTCCTAAGTGTCAAAAAAAATGAAAACTCAGCTTTTGTCTCGCCCGCATGTCGCCGAATTGCGAAAAGTGTAGCAGGAATGGAATGGAACAAACGTGGCTCGGGAGGCCCTAAGCGGGTGGTCGCGCCCTACCCATCAAAAACAATACATAGTCAAGGTTTTTCTCGTCAACATGGACTTTCTTGTCGTCGACGCTGCGAAACATGTAGCAGGAGTGGGACGCGGCGCACATCGCGCGCGGACGCCTGGCCAACCCTACGCGGGACCCCCCGCTCTACCTGCAAAAAAAGCACCGCAACGTCGACGTCTTTCTTGCCAACATGTGCTTTCTCCTCGCAGGCGCTGCGAGTCGCGTAGCGGGAATGGGACGCGGCGCGCATCACGCGGGGGCGCCTGCTCGGCAACATGGACTTTCTTGTCGTCGACGCCGCGGCCCGTCGGGTTGAGGAGCTGGGCGGGCGGCAAGTCAGAATGCCTCAAACAAGTGCGATTCAAAATGGTCCAAGCAAGTGCCTCAGGAGACCCTCAAGAGGAGGTCCTGGGGGGCAACGCAACTATTGATTTTCATTTGGTGCTTGAAGGATTGTGAGGTTAGCGTCAACTTGCGTTGACAATGTAAAATGTACCCAAGAGGACCTCAGGCGTATGCCAGAAAGCTCCCAGGACGCCCCGCGAATTTCCAAGAGGCATTCTCCTCTTCCTCCTCAGTTTTTCCCTCCCTCCTTCTCTCCCTCCCCTCCTCCTCCTCCTCCTCCTCCTCCTCCTCCCCCTCCTCCATGCGCGGCAGGAGCGAAACGATTGGCGGTGCAACGCGCGTGGCTGGAATGAGACGCGGCGCACTTCGCGCGCTGGACATGTTGTCGCCGACGATGCAACATGAGAGGCCGGAGCGGGGCGCGGCGTACATCGCG
>CAUYUJ010015693.1:745788-748288 GCA_963575745.1 Prorocentrum cordatum | reverse complement strand
TGTTGTGGGAGGGCGGGTGGGAATGGGCATGTCATGCTTGACTCGCTCGATCTGGCTAGCTTGACCCCCACCCCCACCCCCACCCCCACCCTTGTTCATTATTCTTATATACCCCCACCTACCTCGTATTCCGGCCGATAGCAACCCAATCCGGGACCTCCCATCCGGACTGTAAAGAATTAGTGCAAAGTTGCCTTTTTTCTTCTCAGCATCGTCTTTCTTGTCGTCGGCGATGCGAAAAACGTGGTAGGAATGGGACGCGGCGCACATCGCGCGCGGCAGTCAATCATGGGCCCGCCCATCCTGATTGTAAACAACAATACAAAAGTCATTGCTTTTTCATCTCAACATGGCCTGTCTTGTCGCCGACGGTGCGAAATATGTGGCAGCAGTGGGACGCGGCGCACATATGGAACGCGGCGCACATCCCGCGCGCGGCCGTCAATTCGGGCCCGCCCATCCTGACTGTAAAAACTCAATAGAAAGTCTTCGTTTTTTCCTCTCATCATGGCCTGCCTTGTCGCCGACGGTGCGAAATATGTGGCAGGAACGGGACGCGGCGCACATCGCGCGCGGACGTCCATGCGGGCCGCGAGCCCTCCCATCCTGAATGTAAAAAACAATACAAAGTTGCCGTTTTTCCTTTCATCATGGCCTGTCTTGTCGTCGACGATGCAAAATGCGTGGCAGGAGAGGGGCGCGGCGCACATCGCGCGCGGACTTCTGGGGCAACCCCAAGGCGGGAGGGGCCACCTTACTTGTCGGAAACAATGCCATGCTGATTTTCCCTGCCCACATAGCTGTTTTTGTCGTCCACCCCGCAAAAGTGCATGGCAAGAATTGGGCGCGGCCTCCCCCCCCCCCGCTCGAAGTGAATGAAATGACCTTCTCGCATGGGCGCCGAGCGACATTTTCTCAAAGTTGCGCTCCCGCTTTGGCTCGGCGCACGTTTTTCGCTCGCCAATTCATTGGGCGCCGGGGCGTTCCAGGAGGCCCTGGGGTGACGAATGCCTGGGAGGTTTTTGCTTGTTCGGGGTCTTGGAGGGCCTCCTGAGGCTCCCCGCGGCTTCTTGGCGCTACGGCCGTCTGAAGGCCATCTTGGGCGTTTTGGAACGATCTTTCGGCGACTCAGGGCTACTACTACTACTACTACTACTACTACTACTACTACTACTACTACTACTACTACGACTACAAATATTACTACTACTACAACAACAACTACTACTACTACTACGACTACTACGACTACGACTACGACTACGACTACGACTACGATTACGACGACTCCTACTACTACTACTACTACTACTACTACTACTACTACTACTACTACTACTACTACTACTACTACTACTACTACTACTCTACTACTACAACTACTTTACGCTACTACGAGTACAATACTACTATTTCTCTTCTACTGGTTCTACGACTACGACTACGACTACGTCTACGACTACGACTAAGATTACTATATACTTACTTACTACTGAATACTACTACTATACTACTACTATACGACTACTACATTGACTACTACTTGTACTACTTAACTACTATCCTACTTGACCTCTACCACTACCACCTTACTACTACTACGACGAAGACGACGACGACGACGGACGACGTCAGAGAACGTCGACGACGACGATCGACTACTACTACTACTACTAGTACGGACTACGCTGCGACCTACGGACTTAAGAACTACGACTACGTCTACGTCTTACTACTACTACACTACTAATTATACTACTACTACTACTACTATTATCGCTATCAACTCGATTTACTAACTATTCTACAACTACTACTACTACTTACTGCTTCTACTGCTTCGACTACTACTACTATACTAGTACTAGTACTACTACTACGATTACTATTACTACTGATGCTGCTACTACTACTACTACTACTACTACTACGACTACTACTACTACTACTACTACTACTACTACTACTACTACTACTACTACTACTACTACTACTACTACTACTACTTACTACTACTACTTACTACTACTACTACTACTACTACTACTACTACTACTACTACTACTACTACTACTACTACTACTACGACACTACTACTACTACTACTACTACTACTACTACTACCACTACTACCACCACTACTACTACTACTACTACTACTACTACTACTACTACTACTACCATTACGCGCCAGCACCCGGTTGCGCCAGCATTGTTTCTTATGTTGTGGGAGGGCGGAACGTGTCCGTTGTTCCTTTCAACATGGCCAGTCTTGTCGTCGACGATGCGAAATGCGTGGCGGGAATGGGACGCGGCGCACATCCCGCGCGGACGTCAATGCGGTGTCCTGGGGTATCCTCCACTCGCACTTAAATGCCCGCGCAGCCCCCAGTTGTGCCTTCACTGTTTCTTATGTTGTGGGAGGGCGGGTGGGAATGGGCATGCCATGCTTGACTCGCTCGAGCTGGCTAGCTTGACCCACACACACCCGCACACACCC
>CAUYUJ010015693.1:581931-741931 GCA_963575745.1 Prorocentrum cordatum | reverse complement strand
GCGTTGCGTGGCCCCATAGGGAGCTCCACCGAAGGCCAGAATCGAGGTGTTCGCATGCACCCAGGACAATATTTCGTGGCCCCATACGGAGCTCCACCGAAGGCCCCAGTGGGGGTGTTCGCATGCGTCTCCCCCACCCAGGGCAGCACTTCGTGGCCCCATAGTGAGCCCCACCGAATGCGTTCTCACAAAGACGGTACTCACAACTGCATATGGTTGGGTCCTTCGCCAGGCTAATTTTTTTCAGTCGGGCCGCTGAAAGAAGGAATGCTAAATAAGGAACGAAGCCCCTTCTTGGCCCTGCAAGCGCCTCCGTGCCCCAGGAGGGCAAGAGGAACAGCACCGGAGGAACCCAAGGAACACCGGGCCCCTTCCGAGCCCAAACCGTTCCTTGTTTCAGCGTCTTGACTGTATGTTCCAGCTTCCGAAACTAAAACAGGGCTAGGATCGGGATAAATCGCTCCAGAGCGTTCCGGAGCGCTCTCAGAGCGTTCCGGAACGCTCTGGAGCGGCCGCGGCGCCCAATACATCCTCCAAACCCGCCGATTCTCAGAGATTTCGAGTTATCCCGATCCGATTTTGTCCCGATCCTCGCGTCGTTTTAGTATGTTCCAGTTTCCGAAATGGGGGGGGGAGGAGGGGCAAGAGGACGGGGAGCAGCAGCAGCGATCGGCCGGCCTCGCCAGGCCCGCGGGCGGCGGAGCCCCGCGGGGGCAGGGCGGCGGGTCCGCCGCGTCCTCGGCCAGCGTCGACCGCTGCTTCTCGGGCCCGATCCTGGCAGGCGTGCGGGGGGAGGGCGGGGTGCTTCGGGGCGGCGGCCTGGAGCACGCCAGGAGGGCGAGGGAGGAGGAGGAGGAGGAGGAGGAGGAGGAGGAGGAGGAGGAGGAGGAGGAGGAGGAGGAGGAGGAGGAGGAGCGCCAGTACCATGGGGGGTTCGACGTCTCACGATGCTCAACGCCGAGCTGCTGGTTTCAGTCACCCGTAGGGCCGACCAGCGGTAGGCCGAGGAGGAAGCAGAGAGTCCCACCAGTCCTTCAAGGCGTAGGTGGTCGCGCTTCCTCTTCTAACCCCCTTCTTGCCCTTCAGGGAGGGGTTACCTCTGCTCCTTATCCATAAACGCTCCCTCCCCCAAACGATCGGCAACACATCAGGAACACCTCCACCACAACCCCGCCATCCCTTTCGAAACCTTGTGCAGCATACACTTTGTGACAGCATCTGGGTCATGCTCGGACGCCCCACGATCACTCTACACTGTTTCTTGACGGGGACGCAGGGGCTGCTAGGATCTTGCCCCCAGGTGCGCAGGCCCACCGTGCTGGCCGAAGACCAGTGCAAACCGCACGCTGCGGCAAAGCCTTGGACCACGCGCAGGCGCCCTGCGATCATTGCACACGGCTACCTGGCAGCTTCAGGAGGGTCGTGGGGGGTGCCCAGGCACGCGTGGCGAATAGGGGGCCACATGCGAACCCTACCCCATACCCCCCACGATTTCTGATGGGCAGGGTGGGGTTCACTTCGTTCGGGGCTCCCGAGCGAAGTGAACCTCCCCCTCCCCCTCAGAAATCGTGGGGGGTAGGGGTAGGGTTCGCATGCTGCGCAGGTTCCCAATGGCTGTCGACGGCGGCCTCCGAACCACGCTGAGGCTCGGGTGCCGCCCGTGTGCTGGGAGCGCGGGCGGGATGTGAGCGAGACGGCGCGACCCCCGAGAGCTCCCCCAAAGCCCCCCTCAATAGGCCCCCAAGTGCCCCTGGAGGCCGCCAGTCGCCCCCCCCCCTCCCCAGGTGACATCCCAAGCGACCCCGGGGAGGCATCCAAGAGGGCTCGTCTATTTCACCAAGGCTTCCCAGGGTAGTCAAATCGTGCCACGCTCCCCCGATAAGGACCAGCTCCCCTCGGCTTCGTTCGTGGATGGGCTGGTGGGGATGTTTCCCCACACGTTTCGTGGGGTTCTGGTTTTCTTCCTTCCCGCGTCGTACCCGCGAAGCTCACCTCACCCCTTCCCCTTCTCCTTCTCACACAGCACAACACAGCACAGCACAGCACAGCACAGCACAGCACAGCACAGCAGACCGCAACACAGCACAAGACAGCACACCACAGCACATTTCAGCAGAGCACGGCACAGCACATCACAACACAATACAACACATGCGCAGCACGCCCTCGTCGTGCACTTTCCCGCAATGCATGGCAGGCGTGACGTTTCCTCTACGCCACGGGGGGTGCACTCGGGGGGGCCCTTATTATGCGTTGCAGGCTCGCAGGGCGTGGCAGGCGTGGCGTTTCCTCGACGCCACAGGGGGTGCGCTGGGGTTGGGGGCCCTATGCGTCGCATGCTCGCAGAGCGTGGCAGGCGTGACATGTCCTCGACGCCACAGGGGGTACGTTCGGGGTGGGGGCCCTATGCGTTGCAGGCTCGCAGGGCGTGGCAGGCGTGGCATGTCCTCGACGCCACTGGGGGTGCGCTGGGGATGGGGACCCTATGCGCTGCAGGCTCGCAAGGCGTGGCAATCGTGGCATTTCTTCGACGCCACAGGGGGCGCGCTGGGGTTGGGGGCCCTATGCGTTGCAGGCTCGCAGGGCGTGGCAGGCGTGGCATGTCCTCGACGCCACTGGGGGTGCGCTGGGGGTGGGGGCCCTATGCGCTGCAGGCTCGCAGGGCGTGGCAGGCGTGGCAATTCCTCGACGCCACGGGGGGCGCCCTCGGGGTGGGGGTCCTACGCGTTGCAGGCTCGCAGGGCGTGGCCGGCGCGGCATTCCGTCGACGCCACAAAGGGTGCGCTGGGAGTGGGGGCCCTGTGCGTTGCAGGCTCGCCGGGCGTTGCATTTCCTCGGCGCCACAGAGGGTGCGCTGGGTGGGCCCTACGTGTTGCAGGCTCGCAGGGCGTGGCCAAGCGTGGTATTTCCTCGACGCCTCAGGGGGTGCGCTGGGGGTGGGGGCCCTATGCTTTGCAGGCTCGCAGGACGTGGCAGGCGTGGCGTTTCCTCGACGCCACAGGGGGTGCGCTCGGGGTGGGGGCCCTATGCGCTGCAGGCTCGCAAGGCGTGGCAGGCGCGGCATTCCCTCGACGCCGTGGAAGGTGCGCTGGGTGTGGGGGCCCTATGCTTTGCAGGCTCGCAGGACGTGGCAGGCGTGGCGTTTCCTCGACGCCACAGGGGGTGCGCTCGGGGTGGGGGCCCTATGCGCTGCAGGCTCGCAAGGCGTGGCAGGCGCGGCATTCCCTCGACGCCGTGGAAGATGCGCTGGGTGTGGGGGCCCTATGCGTTGCAGGCTCGCACGGCGTGGCAGGCGAGGCATTTCTTCGACGCCACAGGGGGTGCGCTGGGGGTGGGGGCCCTGTGCGCTGCAGGCTCGCAGGGCGTGGCAGGCGTGGTATTTCCTCGACGCCGCGGGGGGTGCGCTCGGGGTGGGGACTTGTGTCTTGTCCAGAACTGTAAACACGTTGGCTCAAGCCGGCTCGGCGCGCCTGCGCTCTCACGCAAGCGCGCTCCTGTGGTCCTAATTCAAAGCGCCGCCTTGCCCTCGCGCGGCGGCCGCACCCCCCAAAATCGCCGTGGACGGGCTGCCACCTCCATGTTTGGCGATGAAGACTGCAATGGTTCAGATGAGCGACGGCGGTCTGCGAACGCGCGCGATTTAAGCTAGGTGTGTGGGGTTCCTCGGTAGCGTAATTTGTTCGCAAGCGCGCCGGGATGCATGGCGCCGTCGAGAAACGCGGCTGGCTAGCAACGGCCTAAATTCCGCGGCAGGAGGGGGGGCGGGAGGGAAACAACAACGCGGAGGAAAAAAAAGAAAGAGCACACAGGAAGCGAGCTACGCTGCGGCTCAGGATACGCGAACCAGGAAAAACCACCAGTCCAGGTGCAGCACCAAAATGGCGAAATTCATGTTGCCCACGAGCTCGAGGAAGGCGACCACGGACATGGCCCACTGCAGCGCCAGTGCCGAGAGAAGGCACCGATGCAGATGACGGCCGTGACGGAACCGATGGGGACGTCGAACAGCGACATGCAGGCGCTCAACGCAGAAGGGCCCGGATCGCCAACCGCCGACAGGTGTCGGAGCGAGGGGCGTGGAAGCGACGGCAGCGCCACCACGGGCGGGGGGACAGGGGGAAGGCAGCGACAGTGCGGCCCAGGGGTGGTGGGGATACGCGAAGCGTTCAGAATATTCGTTGCTTGCGGGAGCGCGAGGGGCGATCCAATCCATCTTATTCCGCGGCCAGATCCTTAGCGATGTGATCCATGTAGAAGCCAAGTGGTGGCCAAGATCGCAACTGCACACGTGAGATTAAAGATTGGTTTCTGGACAACCGGATAGGTCGGCCGAGACCGAGGTGGAGGATGGGGCGAGAAGGGATGACGGCTCCAGGACGACAAACAACGTTTCGTGAGCCCCCATGCCAGAAGAACCGGAAACAAGTTGATCCTGGCATTGTGCTAACATCCTGCTTCTCCCCCTCCCCCTCCTCCTCCTTCTTCTCCTGTCTTTAGGTCTACATATATACACATATCTCTGCCTCTCTCTGCCTTTTTGTTTGTCTCTTCCTCTCTCTCTCTCTCTCGTGATCCCTCTCTCTCTGCCTCTCTCTCTCTCGCTTGATATCTCTCTCTATATACATCCTTCCCATTCCTCCTCCTCCTCCCCTTCCTGCAGGCGGTCTTCGATTCAACGCTGCATGTTGTCAGATATATGCTGAAGCAAGTGCAGCTGCGCGCTGCATATTCTCAGCAATCAGATACATGCTGGGGATTGCAGCTATTCGCTGCATAATTTCAGCTACGCGTTGAAGTGGATGCAGTCCCCCCCTGTGCGCGCCCAACAGCCAACTACATGCTGGAACGAGCAGGTACACGCTGCACGCTTTCACCTACGTGCATGCTAAAACGAATTCAGCTACGCGCTGCATGTGTGCATAAGCCGCCTATTGCGCAAAACGATTGGGGCGTTTGTTCTTCCGATGTGCAGATTAATGTAGATGCCTATGAGCGGGTTTTTGATGCCGAAGATGCAGATCGGTGGCGATGATGATGACGACGCTGAAGATGATGATGCTGCTGTCGATGATGCTCATGATGATGATGATGCTGATGATGATGATGATGCTCATGCTGATGCTGATGATGCTGATGATGATGATGGCGACGACGACGACACCGACGACGATGATGTTGATGCGGATGATTATGATGCTGATGCTGATGATGGTGATGCTGCTGATGCTGTTAAGGAATGTGATGATGCTGATGCTGATGTTGATGTTGCTTTTGTTGATGATGATGCTGATGATGATGATGACGATGATGATGATGATGATGATGATGATGATGATGATGATGGCGACGACGACGACACCGACGACAACGATGCTGCTGAGGATGATGATGCTGATGATGATGGTGATGAGGCTGCTAATGCTGATCATGAATGTGATAATGCTGATGCTGATGCTGCTGTTCTTGTTGCTGATTATGGTGGTGATGATGATGGTGATGGTGCTGCTGGCGATGATGATGTTGACGATTATGACGACGACGACGACAGTGATGACGATGATGACGATGACGAGTTTCGCGTTGGGGGGTATGGGGGCTATTAGGTCTCGATGCTAATGATGAAGAGGATGATGATGAGTTTCCGAGTCCAAACATGAGCCCGCCCAGACCCAGGGGGTGGGTGGTGGGGTGGGGGAGCCAAACGCGCCAGCGATGCGTTGTTACATGCCCGCGGGCATTGTGCGCGCCATCCCGTTGAGTCTTCCTTATTTCCGAGCGCTTGCCGCGCGCACGCACTGGCCTGTCCAAATCACGGGTGGGAGGCGACCGCACCTTCATCGACTGCTCGCCCTCCCTGTGCAACGCTGGTCCTCTTCAGTCCCCGCCGCAGTCTTGCCATCCCTATTCTCGTCCGACCTCCTCCCTCGATGCAACGCATGCGAGCCCCGCCACCGCTGCAACATACTAGCGCTGCTTCCCAGACGGTCCCAACTGTTCGGGAGAACTCGGTTGAACCATCCTGAAGGTATTTCGATGATCCGATGTCAACGCAACGGGGCCGCAACAACATCAAAACTGAATGTTGCTTAATGCTTGAGATCTTCGCAAACGGAACATTTCACGCACATGTTCCGTTCACGCCCCTTTGCACCCTGTTCCACGCGCGTCAGGTCCTCAACTGACCCTGTGCCATCGCATGGGCCCGGGCCTCACAATGTCGAACGGCACCTCCTGCCGTGAAGATCGAAGCTTCTCCTGAGGCATCCTCGTCGTGCTCAAGGGGGGATGGGGGGGGGGGGTGCGAGTTTCCGGCGGATGCGGGGGGCTGCTTTTACAGAAGGCTCTAATCTCGAGGATGCGCTAAAAGGGTGGCCGCGGCCGCAAAAGTCTCTGAGGACGGTCTAAGAAAGTCCCGAGACCCCGAAAGATCGCCCGAACACGCCCAAGATGGCCCCAAGAAGGCCCAAGAACCTTCCAAGACGTCTGAAGAGGCCTCCAAGAGGCCTCCCACAGGGCCCCCAGAGGCAAAAATCGTTGATTTCCATTGTTTTTTATCTTGTTTTTGGGGTTGTCGCTTTTTTCGGCTTTCCGACGCTCCAAGACGGCCCAAGAGGCCCCCAAGACCGCTCGAAGACGGCTCAGGAGGCCCCCAGACAGTCCCAAGACGGCCCAAGAGGGCCCCAAGGCGGCCCAAGAGCCGCCCAAGACGGCCCAAGAACCCCCCAAGACGGCCCCAAGAGGACCCAAAAGAGGTACGAAAAGCGGAAAAAATCTAGCCTTCCAGCCCACGAGGCCCCCAGGAGGCCCCAAGAGCCCCCAAGAGGGCCCCCCAAAGCCCCCAAGAAGCCCCCACGACGCCCTGACAGGCTCCTGTGCGAGTGTCTGTGCGTGGTGCGTGTCTGCGAATGTCTGTGCGTGCTAGTGTCTGGCGTGCGCCTAGTGTGTCTCTGTATGTGTGTCTGCCGTATGTGCATTTGGTCGTGTATCCGAGCGACCTGGATCGGCGGCACTGGCCGAAGGCCACTACAATAAAATTATCCCGGCAAAGCAACCTAACAGCGATGTGTAGGAGCATATCTGGAAGCATTCCCCTTAAGATTCAGATGAGAATCCAGTTGTAGAATTGTGCTGTTCTCGCAGTCGTAGTCGCATTCGCGATGACAGTCGCAGTGGCAACGGCAGTCACAGACACAGCCTCAGCCTCAGCCTGCCTCAGCCTCAGCCTCAGCCTGCCTCAGCCTCAGCCTCAGCCTGCTTCAGCCTCAGCCTCAGTCTGCCTTCAGCCTCGGCCTCAGCCTCAGCCTGCCTCAGCCTCAGCCTGCATCAGCCTCAGCCTCAGCCTCAGCCTGCCTCAGCATCAGCCTGCCTCAGCCTCAGCCTCAGCCTGCCTCAGCATTCAAAATGTGGCCCGGGAATGTAGTTCTGGGAACTCGAAGAACACGAAGTGGCCTACAGTTGGCTCCGGGCATTCAAATTCATGCCCAAGAACGGAGTTCTGGGAACTCGAAGACCACGAAGTGCCTACAGTTGGCTCCGGGCATCCAAAATCTGGCCCGGGAATGGCCTACAGTTGGCTCCGGGCATTCAAATTCATGCCCAGGAATGGAGTTCTGGGAACTCGAAGACCACGAAGTGGCCTACAATTGGCTCCGGGCATCCAAAATCTGGCCCGGGAATGGAGTTCCCAGAGGTCTTATGGATAACGTTTTGTTACCGGGGCAACACGGGGGTTATCGGATAACGCGGGGGGTTATCGGATAACGTTTTGCTAGGGACACTGTGTGTTGTGTATTGAACATCTGAAATATCAAATGTCAACACGAAATCATTGTGCATCTGACACAAGTACATGTGCAACCTGCATGTTACGACTAAAATCGTCAAACGCGCGGCTCTCGCTTGAGACATCCTCCACTGATTTGAGCACGCGTCGCCTCATCTCCCGCCCACGCTCCGAGTTGGGTGATGCGTCGCTGCAGAGCGTCGGGAGAAGACTAGCGCGAGGGAGCCGAGCGGAGAGGGGAGAAGAGGGGGAGCTCGAGGAGAGGAGGGTCGGATAAGAGGAGGAGGAAACGAAGGAGGAGGAGGACGAGGAGGAGGAAGGAGAAAGAGGAGGAGCAGGTGGAATAGGAGGAGGAGGAGGAGGAAAGAAGAGAAGAGGAGAGGAGAGGAGAAGAGAGGAGAGGAGAGAGGAGGAAAGAGGAGAAGACACGAGAGGAGAGGAAATTAGAGGAGAGGCGCTCGAGGAGAAGTGAGGGACAGGTTTTTGATAATAGATAGGCGCCAGGTCAACAGGATACGGTTCGATCTTCTTTCCTTGTTCCTGCAGCCGTCTCGGATGCCACCAAAGCTGGTGTTTTCACTCCGCCCTGCCGACTTCTGGTCGACTCCTCTCGGCGTTCTTCTCCACAAGAACAGATCGGTGATGTCGGCTGAGACGGAGGCTTACTTGAGGGCCCAACTAGAGCAGCAGGCCGAGGAGATGGCTCGCATGCGCGCGCTGCTCAGCCAGATCCAGGCTACAGTCGATCGGCCAGAGCCCTCGCCCAGCGGCGAGGCAGCCGATCCACCGCCACCTGCAGAGGCAACGGCGCCCATGCCCGCCCCGCCGCGCGAGATGCAGCCGGCGAGTCCCACGCGTGTCGAGAGGTTCCCTGAGGTCCAGCCAGGGTCCATCACGGTGGAGGACAGCGCCCCCGCTTCTTCCCCAGCGGATTCAGCACCACCGACTGTTCCTGAGGAGCCAGAACAACTCGGGGACAGCGACCGTGTCGGGCCGATCATCCAGGAGCGTTGCACATTGACGGGCGATTCCCGCCTGGAGGACGCGCAGGGGCCGCCTGGTGGGGATTCCGACGTGCAGGTCCTGAGCGTGAGCGGCGCGCCTGCAGCACCTGCGTCGCCCATGTCCCAGGCGATCTTGGAGTCGATCGCGCAGGCGGAGAAGGATGGCGTGGACCCGAGCGCAGTGCCAGAGTACAGCAAGACCGCCAGGGCCTCCACGTGGCGGTGCGACGAGCTCCATGGCGGCGGTGGCAGCGCTGCCAACGAGAGGAGCAGCGACAGGAGCCGTTCGGCACCGCGCGCTCCGCGCAAGCAGCAGCAGGAGACGTGCGCCGACGGTGCTTCCTCCGACGACTTGCCGCTGAGCCCGCAGGTGCCACGCTCCGCGCGCACGGCAAGTTCGGCACCTGCGACGGCATCGTCATTGACATTCGCGCTGCAAGAGGACGGCATCGGGAGTTCAATCGAATTGAACTGGATGGGGCTGATGATGGTGATGAGGAGGAGGAGGGTGCGAGAAAGGTGATGGGAGGGGGGATGAGGAGAAGGATGAAGGAGGATGAGGTGAAGGAGGAGCAGGCGGCGGAGTGGAGGAGCAGGATGAGAAATAGGGGGCGGAGGATGAGGAGGAGGAGAGGGTGGAGGAGGAGGAGGAGGAGGATAAGGAGGAGGAGGAGGAGGAGGGTAATTAGGATAAGGAGAAGGGTGTTGACACGGGGGAGCGAATGTAACACTTAAGCTCCATCATTCCAGAAGATCCTAGAGGATTGGTCTGATGCGCACTCGGTTCACGCAATGTTTGATGTCGGAAGCGCTCCGTCAACGTGGCCAGGGTCTGGGACGTTTCAGTTTTCGCCAGGTTCGGCGTGGAGATTTGCGTTTGCTGCCGAACACTAGTCACTATGAAAGTGCGACTGAGGCTCTGGTTGGGGGGAGGAGGAGGAGGGGGAGGAGGAGGAGAAGGACAAGGAGGAGGAGGAGGAGAGGGACGATGGTGAGGAGGGGGGAGAGAAAGATCCCGCGATATCAGCGCAGTTACGGTGTTCCGAGGGGTGGTGGTGGATGGGTTGAGCAGTAAAGAGGATGTGAGTTGAGGTGCCTTGGTGGTGGAACCCATGCGACCAGCCCGCCATTGCATCGTTGTACTAATAGTCAATGAGAATTGACGTGGGTCCCAAGGACCATGGGGGATCGAGAATAGAAACGGTGAAACTGACAAGCGGCATGAACACATGATCGCATAGCAACCTCCATCGCGAAATCCATCGCGATGGAAGTTGCGATGCTCCGACCCGTCTACGTGTCAGACCGCGTGGGGCCCATCTCCCGAACACCATTCTGAATTCCCTGTTCTGTGCTGCGCCCAGGAGCTCTACACCCCGCCCAAGGTCTCCAGGAAGACTGTGTGCGACGCGGCGCAGGGCAGCCTCAACTCTATTGAGGCCACCGCTCTTGTCTTTGCCCTTCCTCGTCCTAATCATCATCCTCATCGCCATTGTTTGTTCATTGGCTGCTGCCGCTTGTCAATCGTTCCAGGTCGTGGCAGGTTCAATCGCCCTCCATCCTCCAACTCGACATCATATGTCCTCCATACCCCTCATCGGCATCACGCCACCCGCCACCATCCATCCTCCAACTCGGCATCACTGCCCAATCACCCTCCACCTTCCCCTCCTCACCTGCCCGCGGCAACGTCGAGGCTCGAGACAGGCTCGGCCCGCGCGCGGCGCGGGGTCTCGTCGAATGGGCGACGAGGTAGAGGTTGACAAACGCGCACTCAAGAAAGTTTGGGCTAAACACCTTACGTCGCCTGATTTCCTGACGTACACGACATCTGTGGCCAAAGATGCTAAACTTGACAGGGACGCACTATTGAAATACAAGCGGCTCCTCAAAGACACGCGTAGCATAGCAGAGCATGTGCCTGGGCCATGTGCAAAGGAGCTACCATAGGGTTCTAAACCATCAAATCCACAACTAACCGTTTCTCTGTTTTCACAATCGGGCCAACCCTAACAAGGAGATCCTGCTGTCCCTGGCGAAGGACAATGAGAGCAAATGGCACTTGTCGACAAGTGCAACCAACTGGGCCACCGACACCAGTAAGATGTTCACGAACATGTTGAGGGACATTCGGCAGTCGCTCAGCAAGCGACGCGGGGGGCAACCAACGCCAAGATAGAACACGCCCCAACACCACCCCACCATCAACATAACAAACACTACTGTTATCGCACCAGGCACGCGCAGCGGGCCGACTGCTTCTCCGCCGACGCGGAGGGTTCCGAACAAGGTGACGAGGACCTCGCGGCCTTACGGTCGACCCGCCCACTTATCACAACCGACCCCCCCCATCCCCGTCACCACTTTATTCCTTGTCGTCGTCCTCCTCCGCATCCTCCCTCTTCCTCTTCCTTCTTCTCCTGCGCTCTCGTCATCGTCCTCCGCATCCGCAACCCCGTCCATGTCTAACTCGTCCTGTCTTATCCGCGTCTGTCTATCATCCCTCCTCTCATCCTCCCCCTCTTGATCATCTTCATCATCCACCTCCTCCTCCGTCTCATCGTCCACCCCCCCTCCGTGTGTGTGAGTGTTGCCGTTTTGGCGTTCACAGGACTTACCAGATGCCGCTGGTATGAAGCGGCCAGCTGCCGCCAGCCCCCCAGCGGCAGCGGCGCCCGCGCCTCGGGCAAGCCAGAGCCACGCGCGGTTGGTGGCCAGTCGCCTGGAGGAGATCGCTGGTTGGAGTTTGGGCTACCAGCAGGAGCTGCAGGTGGCGGATTCATTAACGCATACGTCTTGAAGTCTGATATGGGGGCGACGGTGATCGCTGTCACCTCCATCGATTGCGAGTGGGGATCGATTCGTGCTCATCGCGATAGAGGCGATCGAGCTCGTCCATCGTAAACTCCATCGCGATGGAGTTTGCGATGGACACGGGATTGATCCTCGCTGCCAACCGACACTTCAAGCAGTAGATGTTGATGCATTATCCACCGAGTCGGCATGGCGCGTCAAGACTGACGACGTGGGCGCCATGCCGCAGTTCACCAGGGTCAAGAAGTTTGACGATCGCGACACTCTCATCGCGACGTGGCCCGATGACGACTTCGAGTGGAGCATCCCGAATACCACGCCAGACGCGGCGCCGCAGGAGAAGAGCGAGCAGACCTTGTGGAGCGGCGACGATTCGGATGGCGACAAGATCCGCGTGATCGTCGTCAACCATGCCAACCGTGGAGTCTGGCTCGCGATCAGGAAGGGCGCCAGGAAGCAGCTGCTGCAGATGGTAGGCTTCGCAGACACCAGCTTGCAGGACGCCAAGAAGGTCACGGTGGAGTGGGCCAGAGCTTTCGCTGCAGGCAGCAAGGACAAACCCGAGATCGAGGCGGAGAAGACGGAGTGGCTGAAGAAGAACCGCCCAGATGGCTGGGCGCCCAAGGCAAAGGCGAAGGGCAAGGCGAAGAGCAAGGCGAAGTGCAAGGCGACGGGCAAGGTGGCTCCGAAGCTTGAGGCGACGCACGTGAGCGACGACGACTCTGCGAATAGCAAGGATGAGAAGGGCTCGGACAGTCAGAAGTCCGCAGGATCTGATGAGGACGAGGATGGCGCAGTTCAGGACGATGCAGAAGCTGCCGCTGATGAGCACCAGGCCGGCGAGATTGCAGAGGAGAACACGGACGAGGAGACGGTGAAATCCAGCAAGAAGAGGCCCGCTGCCGCACATGAGCCATGCACGGCCAAGAGGCCAGCACGTGTAGATACGTCCACGAGGGCTTCCGAGCTGCCGCCAGAGCTAGACATGCCGCCAGCAAAGATGCTCAGGCCGCCGCCACTTCCAGACGACGACTAAGGCTCTGGTGGGCATGTGCACGGGAAATCATCGTCGGATCTTCCATCACAATCACGTCGTCGCTTCGGCTGCCGCTTCAATCCAGTCAAAGCGTCATGTAAGTTCGGAGGCACGTAGTTCAAGATCGAACTTCGGACCTGAGGTAGATATGGTACGTGTCTGGCGTCGTGGGTGAAACGTAGTCGGTGCGCATTTGGAGCTGGATCTTGGACAACGGGTGCACTTCGGAAAAGATTCCAGGAATGAGTGCTCGGTCAAAGGCGTTCCTGGTTTGATCTCGGGGCTCGTGCGATGATGCATGGGTTGGTGATTGTAGTGGTGTCGCGACGCCGCCTCTGCTTTGCCAAGTGAAGAGATGACGAGGAGTGATTGGGAGGAGGATGAGGATGAGGAGGAAGATGAGTGGTGAGGATGAAGAGTTATGATGAGGAGGAAGAGGGGGAGGAGAAGGAGAAGGGCGAGGAGGGAGGCGAAGGTAGGAACACGATGAGACGCCCGACGATGCCATATCCATCCTTTCTCGTGTGCTCTCGCCCCCCCATCGCCTGACAGGCGATGATCCGCTCAGCTCAGAACGGCCAGCCTGACGAGCTGAAGGTGGCGAGCGCGTTCGTCTCGGCCTACAATTCGAACAACATGAAGGTGCTGCGGTCGCTGAAGGGCCAGAGTGAGAGCGACAACGAGCGCTTGAAGATGGATGTCGACGATGATGGCAAGCTCACGGACCCGTCCAAGTGGGGACTGGATGTGCCTGTTCCAGAGGCAGGTGTGCCAGATGATGGACAACCGAAGCCGAAGCGCAGGAGGGGCAAGGCGTGCTTGGAGGACGAGGAGAAGTTCTGGAACGAGGTCAGGGAGTCGGACTGGTCAGTTCCAACCGATGGAAAGGTGGCCAGGATTGCCAGTCGCTGGAGCCGCGCCATCAAAGGCACGGATGAGAAATCGGTGGGCCTGAAGGCGAAGTACGACGCCATCGTCGCGGTCAACGGGTCCCTGGACGATGCCAAGAAGGCATTCCGCTCCAACTGGGCCAAGGAGGAGTACGCTGCCTTCGTGAAGGAGAAGTCGGTCATCACCACGAAGAAGCAGACCGAGTTCACCAACGCGGTCTACCTCCCTCTTGGGCGCATAGCTCATAAAGAGGGAGGTGGCCGCTTGGGGTGGATTCAGGCCGACTGTATCTTCCTGCTTGACCATTTTCTTCCTTCTTGACCGTCCTCACCGTTCAACTCATTCTTGTCATTCGTTGTCGTCCGAGGCAATCAAGTACGTGTCCAAGGCCCTGGTCATGGGAGCTCCGTGGGTTCTGTGGGATGAGATGACAGAGTCCATCCGAGCTCTGTACGTGACGAAAGGTATCAATCGCTCGTTCACGGTGGCGTGGCAGCAACACGAGAGGTGGACCAACGAGGATATCCACACCCTCCTAGTCACCCTCTTCCACCTCCTCCTTCTCCTCCTCTCCTCCTCCTTTTCCTCCTCCTCCCCATTCCTCCCCTCCCCATGTTTCTCCTCCTCGATCCGCCTCCTCCTCCTCCTCCTCATCGTCCTCCTCTCCTTTCTCCTTCTCCTCCTTCTCCTCCTCCTCCTCCTTATCCTGCTCCTCCTCCTCCTCCTTCTCCCCCTCCCTTTCCTCATCCTCATGTTCCGCATCCTCATCCTCATCGCGCATCCTCACTCTTTTTTGTTGTGATATCGATCCCAGGAGCCCGTGAAGCCGGCAGACTCGCGGCAGATGGCCTCGACGAGCGGCTCGGGCAGCGCTGGCTCCAGCTCGGCGGGTGGGCAGGCGCCAGGTGGTCCAGCAGCTCTGACAAAGGGAGAGAAGGCCACGGCGAAAGCCGCGGCAACGGCTGCCAAGGCCAAGGCTGGCAAGGGCACCCGCGGGAGCTCTCGCGGCGGCGGTGGAGGTGGTGTCGACGGCGACCCGTCTGCGCCGCAGCCGCCACATGACTTAATGAAAGAGCTGGAGGCCGAGGCGCGGAAGGTGCTGGCACGGTACGGAGTTGCGACTGGCAATGCGTATTCGATCCTCACCAACGTGGAGAAGAACCCTGCATGGGCGTGGGGCAACCACGACACTGAGGTCACCGCGCTGCGGACTGCTGTCAACTCGTTGTCAGATGACATCATCCAGCACGACCTCCTGGGCAATATGATGACTGCAAAGTTCAATCAGTTGAAGAGCAACCTCGGCACTAAGTACGTGGCGGGCCTCCAGGCCTTGAAGGAGCTCGGGCCGAGGTTGGACAAGATCGTGAGCCTCACGTCGATCTGCATCGGCTGCCACAAGCTGAAGACTGGCGACTGAGCACGCCGCCGAGTCAGATGACGACACCATCTGGGGCTGCGCAGGCTCGCAAGCTCGGAGTGTGCGCGCACCAGGAGTGGTGACCACACCAGCGAGGTGCTCTCAGCAGAGGTGCGAGCTGTTTTTACCTGTGGCGAGCCTGGTTGATCAGTTTTAGACAGATGTTTCTTTGAGAAAAGCACAATTCCTTTGAAAAACCAATATTTTGACGGGTCCAGGGCGCCGGTTTAGCGGTGGAATCGTTAGCGATGGACGTTAGCGATGGAGCCCTCGCACCCTGTAAAAACACAGGGATATTAGCGATGGAGTCAGAAAACATTGTAAAACACAAGGAAATTTAGCGATGGAGCCTCCAAACCATGTAAAAACACAGGGATCTTAGCGATGGAATGGCTTCCATCGCAAACTCCATCGCGATGGACTTATCGATGGAATCGGGAGCGGTCGCACTGACTGCTGATTTTAACAAGTTGTTGTGGATTCTGGTGGTTTCTCCACAGGCTTGCTTGCCTGCATGCACGCTGGCGCTAGAACACAGCCGTGGAGTAAGCTTCAACGCCCGAGTCGAAGGGTTGATCCGACATTGTCGTATCACTGGGTGCTACCTTCACTGGGAGAGGCGTCGAAGTCTGCATCCGCTGGCGATTTCGGGCACATACCTGCCCCTGACATGCAACCTTTAATTTTGAGCGACGCTCATAGGTAGCGCTCCTGGCCACGGCGTGTCCTACCCACCCTCCGTCACACCACGTGTTGCGATGTATGTATGTAGCAGTTGTGTGTGCATACAGTCATGTGTGATCCAGTTGTATGATAGGAAACATGGGCCGAACGCATGACGCCATCTCGCTTCATCGTCTCAATTTGCCGTGGCCAGATCTCGCAGATGAGCTCGGAGGGCTTGAATGTGTACAATGCTGGTTATGCGTTCGTGGTAGTGCATGGCGCACGCCGTGTGAGCTCGGTAACTCGTGGCATTCGTTCCGTGAAAACGCAGGCGCGAGTGTTTGTCGTAGCAGGTAGACCGAAGGCGGCTCTTATGAAGGGGGCCTGGGGCACCTCGTCGCATCGGATGGGCGCGCTCGAATGCACTCATCCGCGTTGCTAGTATAGCAGTGCACACCGCTCATTGGGTCATTATTGTTGCTCCTCCGCCTCCTCCACCTTCGTCTCGTCCTCCTCCTCCTCCTCCTCCTCCTCCTTCTCCTCCTCCTCCTCATCCTCCCCCTCCCTCTCCCCTTGATCATGCGCCGCCCTCCGCTTTCTACGAGCGCATCGTGGTCTGGTGATGTCTGAGAGACGAGGCGCGACCTCGCAGAGACGAGGCGAGACCTTGCGCTGGGGTCGGGCCTAGCGCGTTGGGACTCGTCAAGGATGGAGGGACATATCGAACGCAACACAGATGAGATGAGACACGAGTAGGACGAGTGGAGGAGTAGACAACTGAAACGACACGGCGA
The DNA here is from genome assembly GCA_963575745.1 of Prorocentrum cordatum. Lineage (NCBI taxonomy): Eukaryota > Dinophyceae > Prorocentrales > Prorocentraceae > Prorocentrum > Prorocentrum cordatum. The sequence goes on along the minus strand of CAUYUJ010015693.1, from coordinate 725,523 downwards.
CAAACGTCGACACGACGGGGGCATATATGAACAGGACTGCACTGAGATCCAGGGTTATAACAAAGCAAGCGTCGAACAATGATATGAGATAAGGAGACGTGGATGGGATTAGGAGCGGGATGATAAAGATGATGATGATGATGAAGATACAGATGACGATGATGAGGTGTTGTGTTTTTTTGTTGTGAACGATGCGCACGCGGTCGTAGCCTTATTCTCGAGCTGAGACACTTGATCGCATGGCAATGTCCGCTGTCCGAAGCAGATCACCTCCACTGCGCCCGCGACGATGGGCGCCGACGAGCGACGCCCAGCGAGATGCTGGAGCAAAACTATTCGAACACATGATTTCTTTGTATGGGCGCTGTAAGATTACAGCAAAAGATTTCAGCACGGCGATGTGGTACCTCGGCGAAACTTTAACACCTGGTGCTGATTTCAAACTCTACGGCCTACACCCAGACAGTCAAACGGGCAAATTCCAAGACCACCTGGACAAGGTGTTGCCGCAGCCAAAACACATGTACATGCTGGATATCCCAGGCAATGATCACGGCAGGGGTGCAAGACGAGTGGCAACGCACGCCATGAAGTGCGTGTGGGAATCATTGGAGGATGAGATCACACAGTCATCCGACGACAATAGCACCCTGCGGGTCATGCAACAAACGCCAGCAGAGAGGGGTGAAACAATACTGGACACAAACGCATACACACAACATCCCGTCACTGTGCGATGTCGAGAGGCTGGTAAGCCGCCTCCAGTCCCCCTCGCTCTGTATTTGGACGGCGTCGCGTATCAGAAAGGGGCATCTGGGCGCAACGACTCTGCAGTTGGCTATTGGTGCATCAACCTCCTCACTAAGAGGAGGCATTTCATTGGCGCGTTACGATCGTCTGACGCATGCCAATGTGGATGTCGGGGGTGGTGTTCGACATTCCCGATGCTAGAATTCTGCAGGTGGCAATTCGAGGCGCTGTCACGTGGGGCGCGGCCGTCGATGCGCCATGATGGAACCCCCTGGGCAGCCAACGATCCATTGGGGTCAGGTGCCGATCTTGCTTTCTCGGCGTGTCTCCTCTGGGTCAAAGGAGATTGGAGCGAACACGCCCATTCCCTCGGACTCCAGAGCTGGGCGTCCAAGTTCAGCCCATGTCAATTCTGTTCGCTGGCTAAATACGAACTCCACGATCTAGACGAGCACCTTTGCGACGCTGATGGGCCACAATGGCCAGTGAGATGTCATGATGATTATTCCAGGGATTGTGGGCGGTGCGAAGTACACCTGACACTTAACGAGCCACGACATCGCGTCCAACTCCTGGAGAACTTAAAGTGGGTTCGAGCAACCAAGAAATCGATAGGCGGGCGCATCATAAAGCGGGACGCCATGATCAACGGAATACAATTGAGAGAGAACGACCGTTTGGAACCTACCGCACACCTTCTTGACATAGGTAAGCTCGAGTCGGCGAAGTTACCAACAACAGTAGTGTTCTGGCGTGCGAGACGGAGCGGGCAATCTGTCATTGACTCTGTCAACCACAGGTGCCCTGTTTTTTCAGACACGTTGGGGACAAGTCCCCAGCGAAGCCTTGCTATAGATTCATTACATTGTATATACCTGGGGCCTGTGATGCGCTTTGCTTCAGCCGCGCTGTGGCGACTTCTGCTACGCAATCCCTGGAACTGCGTTGGCGACTCGGACACGATACTCAACATTGGGATAAATTTGTTATCATCTGAGCTTGAAACATGGCAAGTCGCTGAACGTATCCCACATCAAGACCGCATCAGCTCCCTGACGCTGAAAATGCTCGGCAAGCGGCGGGGGTGCTCACTCCAGGACCTTTTTTTTTTGTTGTGAGCATAATCGAAATCACTTGTCGTGTGAGTGCACAGAGGAGTGAGAGGGTGATGAGACAGCACGGCGGGAGATGATAATGACGCTGATGATGAGAAGGATGAGGTAACGGGTGGGGACATCGGAGGAGCAGAGGATGAGAAGAGGAGGGGCGCATGCGGAACCGATGCTGAGGAAGGTAGGTCAAGGCATGGGGGAGAGGTACGGGGGACAGCGGGCAGCTGGTCTTCAAAATGTGGCTGTCGTCGCGGGTGCCCTGACATTGTTGCTCGCGCAGCAGGAATGCGACATCTCTTGCCATCTGTGTACATTCCCCTAGCTTCAATTCGGGACATGCAATGTAGCTTCTGGATATAATTAGATCTTCAGGACACGTGCCACCCTGGAGGGCACCTTTCTTGTAAAGCAGCAGAATCAACTATTCTCTTGCGGTTCGCCCTGGATCGGCTTCAGGCACACGGGGGGGATCGAGTATTTGGGAGTGCCCTGATTGGAGCCGGCTTTTCGCTTGCCGAGCTGGTGCATCTGATCAAGGCAAACAAGCATCAGCCGCCCCCAGACGTGTACAGATCAATGCTCAGAGCTATGGATATGCATCTCAAGTTCGCAAAGACGGCGTCACTAGCGATGACGCCGAAACATCATTTGATGTGTCACTTGCTCGCCAGGATATGCGTTGTGAAAGGGCCAGGGGGGATGCAAACACTTGTGTCGTATACTAGGGGAAGCTCGTCGCCAGCGGTGGTTTCGCCTCGACTTTCTGAATGGTTCGCGCCCAAGGCGGCACGGTGATACACGTTTGATGTACCACTCGATCGCCAGGATATGTGCTCTGAAGTGGCCAGGGGGTCGCACAACGCATGCTGTCACCTGCGTGCAGCCATCTCGTCTGCCACGAAGGGCTCGTCTCGACATTCTGATTGTTTGGTAGCCGTATAGCAGTATACTGGCCTCGGGATGTCGTCAGGGGTCTGGTGGAAGGGGCTGACTGCTTTTTCTCAACAAAACTCGCACTCTCCTTCTCATGCAACTCCCGCTCGCCCACCCCACTGTATAAATGCACCGCCCGACCGCTGGGCGCACCCCTCGTCACACGTAGCGTTGCATCCCCCTTTGCGCTTGATCACCAAATAAACAAAACAAGGATACCTTCTCATGGTGGGCCTAAACAATACGACTGCTTCTTGGATGAAACACTGAATATTCTGTTGCGAGACGTTGCTCAGTTCAGCCATCGGCTCACTTTTTCCCGAAGGTCACACCAGTTGATCGAACTGCAAGGTTTTCTTGCGGGGCCACATTCTAAATATTTGGCGTCGTCAGCAGGATGTTCCCGCCTTGCCGCTCGACAGCGCTCCTGATTGTTGCGATGCTTTCTTTCTCGGCTGGCCCCCCTATTGACGCAGATGGTGGAGACGTGCACGTGATGGGTTTTCTTTGGGCCTCCTCAACAGCAGTTGGTTTAAATGAGCTGCTGTGCGATGATATTATGGACACTCCGAACATTGTTCTGCAACTTGCTATCCAACGTATCACTGACGAGCTTCCGCGAATCCCTCGGACCACGGCATTGTTCGAAGTGTTCGCAGGGAAAGCTTCCATCGCACGTGCAATGAGATCGAAAGGGTTTTCATCGCACTATCTCGAGCGCGACAAGCACAGCTGGCATGATGCGTGTACTCTTGTGGGAATGTTATACTGCTTATGGATGGTGGCATCTGTAGTGGACTCTGGCCTTGTATGGTTCAGCCCCCAGTGCAGCACCTGGGGCCAGATGTGCAACCACCACGCGCTGAGGTCGACCAACAACCCGCTCGGGCACCTCAGCAATCGCGTGGACGTCCGCGAGGCGAACTTCATTTCTCAGTTGCTGTGATCGGGGTTGACATAAATGAGCATTCTGTGTTTTTCGGTGGGGCATCATGTATCGACGCCACGCTGGATTCGAATCGATCTTCTTTCAGTGACGCATCGATGATACAATATATTATGAAATGAAATCGGATCACCTCGACGCGAACGAGTGGATATAGGTCGGCGTGTGGAATTCTGTGGCCCTCGGAATCCGGTTCAAACTCGGTGGTGTTTTTCATATGTATGGTGGTCGCCTCTCAGGGACCAATCGATGCAAGCCACTAACATCCGATCGCTCACTAATGATATCCTAATGTGCCGTCACAGCCCCACTGATATGGAAAGATTTGACAATCGCCGACGGGGGGGTCCATCGCGAACTCCATCGCGATGGACTTTGCGATGGAGCCCCTCGTCGGCCGGTATTTCCATTGAAATACTGATTCAAATCATTGATGTGCCCAGAGGTCACATATGCTGGTTCTGGCCCATACTCGGCGTGTGCATTTTGTGGTGGAACAACCACTGAACAGCCTGCTGTATCATGTGCAGCATGTGCGAGACTCGTTTAGTATCACGGCGGCGACCCGCATGGTTACTCATTTGGGAGCGTTCGGGAGTCCGACGGTGAAACCACTCGAGCTGTGGACCACCATTAGCACCACCGACATAATTCAGCTGTCGATGTCTCGGCGCCAAGCGCAAGTGGCACTCGGTGGCGCCAAATTGTATGCAGTTGTCCAATCAACTATAAAGAAGCCGTCTTCTCAGCCTCGTGCAAAGGGTTGGTGCAAAGACAAGTGGGTGTCTAAGAATGGTGATGCAATGAAGGCCACGCAAGAATATCCTTCTAGGTTTGCTGAGCTTGTCGCTGATATCGCGGCCGCCCATCTGAGCTCGAGTGCGGCCGCTGCGGCTGCATTGCCTTGTTGGTTGTGATTTCAATTCACGCGTGGGCACGCCGCGCGAGCGACTGCAATGTGGCCTGTTCGAGTGCGAACATGTTGTCATTAATCATGTGAGTGGAACTCAAAATAAGTCATAGCGAATTCAATCCCAATGGTTTTGACGATGGGATGTTGCGGTACATACAATCATGACGCCCGAGGCGTACATGACAACCGCGCCGTTCCACCGTATCGACTATAGGGATAGATTTTGCAAATAACTATTCTGCGTCGGGGTTATGAATATAGTGCGTGAAACACTCGCATATTCATTGAGGATGCCCAAAGCGAATCGCACGCGATACAACATAAATGTAATGGGGATGTATTGGAGGAAAAAGAATGGAATGATTGAGGATGGGGAATGATGAGTTGGATACGACACGACGAGAAAACACAACATACACACAACAATTCTCAAGGCTGTGGCAATGGCGATGGACGGGGACCGTACTTGCGTCGTGTCCCCGTAATGTCGTCCACCTCATCCTGTCCCCTTATCCCCTCCTCATCCTCCTCCTCCTCCTCCTCCTCAGTATCGTCCTCTTCCTCGTGCCCCCCCTCCCCCCCCCGTCCCCCCCCTCAATCCCCTGGCTGGGGTGCACGCGCGACGTCTCGGCACCTCAGCGATCTAATATAGCACAGGTTATCTAACTAAACACGTTCTTACAACAATTGAAACCTATGAATAGCGAGCTGGTTGCGACCGATACCACCGCAATTGTGTCTTGACAGCGCTGGCGTTCACTGATTGGCCCTCCCTGCACCGTCTTCCTCAAAATCGTGAAGCATCCTGGTGCCTCCTGAGACGTCCTGGTGCCTCCTGGGACCACCTGGGCCCCCCCTGGGATTTCCTGGACCTGCCTGATTCTCTTTGTATTTTTCAAGGCTATCCGCCGCGCGGTGAGGAACGCATCGCAGAACAGAGGGATGACGCTGAGGAGACGGACGATGAGGATGAGGAAGAGGAGGATGAGGATGATGAGGAGCAGCAGCAGGACGAGGAGGAGAACATGCAGTGGAGGAGCAGAGGAGGAGGAGGAGAAGGAGGAGGAGGAGGAGGAGGAGGAGGCAGGAGGCAGGATGAGGAGGAGGAGAAGGAGGAGAATGAGGATTTGCAAAAGAAACTGAGTATGACCAGGACGATCAGGAGGAGGGGGCAGGAGAGGAGGGATGAGGAGGAGGAGTGGGAGGAGGAGGATGAGGGAGGAGGAGGATGAAGAGGAGGGGGAGGAGGAGGAGGAGGAGAGGGGAGGAGGAGAGAGGGAGGAGGAGGAGGACGTCAAGGCCTCATTGAAAGTCTGTGTTTTGGAGTGCGTTTTCCTATACCCCTTCCTCCTCCTCCTCCCCTCCTCTCTCTCCTCCTCCTCCTCCTCCTCCTCTCCTCCTCCTCCTCCTCCTCCTCTTCTTTTTCATCCTCTGCTGCGTCCAACGTCTCCTGCTCATCCCCCTCCTCCTAGTCCTCCTCCTCCTCCTCCTCCTCCTCCTCCTCCTCCTTGTCCCCTCCCCCTCTCCCCCTCCTCCTCCCCCCTCCCCCTCCCCCCTCCTCCTCCTCCTCCTCCTCCTCCTCCTCCTCCTCCTGCCCCTTGAAGCGATGCCATTTTGGCTCAATCATACAATTACGTTGGCTCAAGCATTGCGTTTGGTGAGTTTACAACTCAACAGCCCAATATTAATTGCGTATGTACGAAAATGTGTCTGCAATCTACATTATGCCAGCATGCATCATTTTCGTAACTGCACCAGGTTACCGGGAACATCCCCTGATAACCACCAAACCACCGGATAACATTTCGTTATCGGTTGGACCTCTGGGTTCTGGGAACTCGAAGACCACGAAGTGGCCTACAGTTGGCTCCGGGCATCCAAAATGTGGCCCGGGAATGGAGTTCTGGGAACTCGAAGACCACGAAGTGGCCTACAGTTGGCTCCGGGCATCCAAAATGTGGCCCGGGAATGGAGTTCTGGGAAATCGAAGAGCACGAAGTGGCCTACAGTTGGCTCCGGGCATTCAAAATGTGGCCCGGGAATGGAGTTCTGGGAAGTCGAAGAGCACCAAGTGTGTGACTGTTGCATCCGGTTATTCAGAATGTGGCCTGGGAATGGGGTTCTGAGAGGTCGACGAGCACGAAGTGTGTGATTGTTGGTGAAAAACGAGCCCGGCACAGGCCCGGCCGGCAACTCCCAACGCCTGCCCGGACCCCCCTGTGGAGTGATCTGTGAGCTCTTTTGAGTCAACTAGAAACCTATCAGTCTACGCTGTTAGGTAATAAGAAGAGGCGCCATGAAATCTGGGGAGATATCATGGCCCCCGCCATGATATCCCCCCCCCCCTAGTCATCACCCCCCTTTTCCGCCCCCGATAGTTCATCGATAGTGACACGCTCCTCCCCTGTCTTCGCGATCCGGGGCCGTCCTCGCCATGACCATCTCTAGGATGGGCCGTTTCGCGGACAGGTCGGTGATTATCCGGGTGACCACCTTCTTGCCCTTCCTGTCCTGTGCGCGGCCGCAGCGGATACAGTCGGGGCGTTGACCCAAGGAATCCTAAATAAGGAACGAGGCCCCTATTTCCCATAAGTTCAACCTCGATTTTCCATGGAAAACCTCAGGAAAACCCGAGGCAAACTTTGAAAGAATCAAGGAACACCGAGCCCCTCCCCAATGAAAAGGGTTCCTTCTTCAAGACCCCTACTGTAGAGGACTCGGCTGCCCGTGGGGATGACATGGAGGATGTAGAGAAATAGGAGGATGAGGAGGCATATGCTGAGGATTGGAACGACAGTCGTGTGGAAGGGGTCGAGGAGGACGAGGAGGAGGAGGAGGACAAACCATGCGGAGAAAGATGGTCTGAATCCACTCGGGGCGCGGGGGTGCGTGCAAGCCAGCATCCCGCGTGAGGGGACCAACCGTTCACGGCAGCACCGCTAGGTGGCTCGGTCTCGAACACATTGTTGCGCTGTGCCTCCTTGCTCGATTCGAGCTCGATTAGGTGCTGGTCAGGACCTTGGCCCTTTTGCGAGCCCACCTCGGTCACGAAGGCGCTGCTCAGGGAAACCTAATGCGGCTTCGCTGCGCTCGATTGTGGGACGACGGGCACGATCGGTTCCACAATCTATGGCCACCGCGACGGGCCGCACAAAATCATGCAGCTTCATCGGGTCTGCGTCCACCATGAGGTCCTTGCCCACCCGGGCCGACCTCGTCGACGGGCCGAACTGGCCCGAGCCGCTCTTCCGGGTCCGAGGCCACCTCGCACCTAGCAGAACATATCGGTTGCGATCTGGGCCGTCCGAACGAGCAGCGCTTTGATCTTGCGCTCGGCCTCCGCCGGACGTTCGGACATGCCACTGCCGTGGTGCGCGGGGCCCCACTTGGCGGCGCAGAACGCCCGAGCCTTCGCCAGCGGCTTGCTACCGTCCGACACCTCACCTCCGTCGATGTCAACCGTAGACGACGTCACGTCCATAGCCTTCAGCGGGAAATGCAACGAGTCGCTCCTATCGCTTGCGACCCTGAGCGCGGTGTGGGTCTCGGCCCCGAAGGCATCAATTTCGGTGGACCGACCAGCCCTGATGGCAACACCCTCGGAGGACCGTTGCCCAGGGCGATGGCCATGTGGCAGAAGACGTGGCAACGCCGTTGCCACCCAAGAGGTGCGCGCCGAAGTTCGACTCCTTGTCCGATGGGATGCTCGCTCGACTCCGTCTTGTGTCACTTGGGCTGGACCGCAGCAGAGACTATTTGGATCAAGTCGTCCTCTTCGGGGTGCGGCGTACCGCCAAACCTCGCAGATCTTGTCCACGCGGTGCGCAAGGTCACGCTGTCCTCGGCGCCACAGAACGGCGCGAAACGTCGAAGGAGTGGCAGCGCCGCCACGCCCCAACGCTGCACCAGCCCCGCGCACGATGCCCTCCTGGGACAGCACGACGTCAGCCTGGGGCGCCTCCGGGGCACCTCCGCATCGTGCACCCAGCCTGCGGGAGGTCTACCATACAACGTAGCCGTGGTTCGCGCGCGCAGCCTCTTTGAGCAACCGCTCCTCTGGAGGGCGCTGGCCGCCTGGCCTCGGGTCTTGGCGCCTGGCCTCGGGTCTTGGCCTCCTCCTCCCTCCTCCTCCTCCCTCCTCCTCCTCCTCCTCCTCCTCCTCCCTCCTCCTCCTCCTCTTCTCCTCCTCCTCCTCCTCCTCCTCCCTCCTCCTCCTCCTCCCCCCTCCTCCTCCCCCATCGTCCTCCTCCTCCTCCTCCTCCTCCTCCTCCTCCTCCTCCTCCTCCTCCTCCTCCTCCTCCTCCCCCCCGCCCACCGCAGGACCGCGGGACCACGGATGGCCGCGATCACGTCTTCGGTGCGCGCTGCCGCGCCGCGCGCCGAAGGGCACCCCGAAAACGCGTGCTGCAGGGAGTCGGCCTCTGGCCAGGCGTCGGAGCCCCCATGGGCCGACGGGGAGGAGGAGGAGGAGGAGGAGGAGGAGGAGGAGGAGGAGGAGGAGGAGGAGGAGGAGGAGGAGGAGGAGGGGGAGGAGGAGGAGGGGAAGAGGGGTGGGAGAGGGAGCGAGCGACCAGATGGGGCGGGATCCTGCCTGCAGGTGCCGAGGCGGTGTGGCGGGGTCCGCCTCGCGCTCCGCCTCTCAGCGGGCCGACGGCGGTGTCCAGGGGCACCTCGGTGGCGTCGGAGTCGTCGATGCGCTGGGAGCCGCTCTCGAGCGAGGGCAACGCGAGGTCGAGCTCGTCGGGCTGGCCGCCCGCTTCGTTGAGCTCCAGGCCAAATTCGGTGACCATGTGGAGAGCGGCTTCTGGCTCACAGGGCTGCGTGCATCGCAGCGCCGTCGCCATGGACACTGTCACCTTCCTCCAGGTGCCAGGGTCCATTGGCAGGGTTGTCGATTAGGTCATGCACGACGAAGGCGCTCGTAAAGCCGAGACCATTGGCAACAGGATGCCAATCCGCAGGAGCAGTGGGGGACGCGGCCGTCGGGTTGGGGCGGACATCCTCGTCTCCCAGGGAAGGTGGCGCACAAGAGAAGAGGTTGTCGGAGACGTTGCATTCGGAGAAGGTCACCGCCTCGGAGTCGTCGCGCAGGCCATGTTCGCGGGAAGAGGTTGGGTCGACCTGGGGACGAGGGCTGCCATCGAGGCGGCGATCCCATGCCGCAGGCAGGATCTCGCTCGCCTCAGACCGCGGGCAGAGGTCCTCCACCACTGCCGCCAGGCCCCGGGCTGAGCTCGCGGCGGGGGTCGCAGCGGCAGGCAGGGCAGGGATCACCCAGGCGAGCGGATCTTTTCGCAACCTGCGTGAGGCTCAGGAAGTGCATTCGCAACCAAGAGTAACTTCTCAACCCATGACGGCAGTCTGCTGTTCTTTTGTGTCGAAGTGATATCGGCGGCGAGTCCAGGGGGTAATACAGAAGGGGTGGGCCTTCTCAGAAGTCTCGGAAGGCCTGCGGCCTTCTGAGAAGTTGTCCAAGCCTTTTCCGAAGACAGAGTCGGCTTCTCAGAAGGCCAGACCATTTCGGAGAAACCCCGCCGCCTCTTGAAAAAGCCTGCCCCCTTCTCGCTTCCCCCCGGGCGCGCCGCCAAATGGCAGGCGTATCTTCCGGAGTAATTGATATCACCCTCGTGCAGTTCGGCAAACTGTTATCTCATGCTGTCCTCAAACTCCTCGGCCTGCGCTGCCTCGTGGTCTGGTTTCATGTTGGCAATGCCGTCGTCAGTGGGTGAAAAGTTGAGAACGGGGGATTCTGGGGGGGCCACGTCCGTCTCATTGGGCGGGTAGAGATGGTCGCCGACGTCCTGCATGTCGACCCCGGCAGGGCCGAGGTCGAACTGCTCCGGCGGAGCGACCCGACACGGCCAGGCCGAAGAAGGGGGAGCGGTGCTGCAAGGCGGCGTTGGGCTTGTCGCATGTTTGTCTGAGGGCAGCCGTTCCGCTCGTCCCACCGCGTGCGGGAGGGGTCGAGCCTCCAGTCCAACTGCCGCACACGGCTATGAGCTCGGATCCGTGTGACCGCCCGTCGTCGGTCCTCGTGCCATGACCATGGCGTGCGGAGCCGCTCGCGCCCGATGGCTGATGCGCACCAGCCGCTCAAGCAGACCCCATCGGAGAGTCTCCTTCGCATGTTGGGGCTCGATGCGCCAGGGGCCCACGGCCCCGCGCGGGCTCCCGCCAAAGGGCTCGAAGATGCCGTCCACGCAGCGGACCGACCACTCGTCGGTGTTGGGCACGGCCCACGCGTGTGCCCAAAGAGCGACCAGATCCGCCAGCTCCCGCCGATAATGTTCAGGGCGGCAAAGAGGGCGAGCAGGCGGTTCTGCCAGCGACGCCAGCGGCTCCAGCATCATCAGAACAAGACGTCCTCAACATTGGCCAGCATCGTCGTCGGACAGCGACGATGAAGACGCGCCGCCCACAGGCCATGGAGAGGGAGGGAGCGAAGGCGGGAGGGATGGCCAACGCATTGAATCCCACCAGCCCTTTGGGCGTGGGTGGTTTAGGGAATTGGTTCGTCTAACCTCCTTCCCCTTGGGGTTATGTTGTTCCCATCTTACTTAAGGACCGCATCTCAGAAATAATGTCGAGCACCCGGAAAAGTGTCAAAAGAGTGTCGAAACAGTGTCGAAGCAGTGTCGGGCGAGTGTCTCCCAGGGCCCGACACGTGAAAACCATCGAGTTTCGGTACTTTTTGGGGCGCTCGAAATTTTTTCTGGTGATCAAGGCTAAAGTAGGCTGGAGCATCACAACCTTGGGGAGAGGTTCACCTCTCCCCCTCCGCCCCCCTTCCCTGGGTCTGGACGGGCCCAGTCGCGAGGCGCTGGAGCGTCCAGAGTGGCCCCTAAGAGGTCCCAAATTGCCCCAGTTGGCCTCCAAGATCTCACAACACGGCGCACTATCGCTCAAGAAAGCCTCCGGCATGCCACCAAGAAGCCCAAAAACCGCCCCAAGACGCCCCCGAGAGGCCCAAACCCCGTTCCAAACCAATTACAACTCAATATTTGTTGGGTTCTCGCCTTTTCGCTTCCAAGAGGCTCCTGAGGCCTCAACATGGCTCCAAGATGGCCCAAGAGAGTCACGCGAGGGGGCCAAAGACGCCCCCAAGAGCGCCCATGCGAGCCCCAAGAGGCAATTTGTTAACGGCCTGCGGGGGGGAAGGGCACTACTACGCACCGCTCCCGTGTTCTGCCGATGGCCACCACGAGGGTCCCAAGAGGCCCCATCGGAGGAGTGGGGGGGAGCAGCGGGCAGGAGGATGGGGACGAGGAAGAGCAGGACGGGACATCATGCGGGCATAGTCCACCAAGGCTTCCAAGGTCCGGCGGTGGGAAAGAAGGGGGTGGGGTTCGTCTGCCCGACCTTGGCAACAGAAAGGCTGCCCAGCTCGAGAATACATCCCCAGGCCGAATTTTTTTCCTCTTGGACTAAAAATATGAGAACATCAACGGATCCAATTGGATCCTTTTTCGGGTGTGGGAGAGGGGGAGGGGGGTTTCCCCAGGATGAAGAGGGGAAGGATGAGGGAAGAGGCAAGAGGAGGTGGGAGGAGAACAGATGGGATCGGCGCGTCGCTTCCGACATGTGGGGCTCAAGAGGAAAATCTTTCGGCCTGCGTAAGTACTGATCCGCCACCGCGACCTCGGGCACGTTGAGGCGAACTAGACTGCCATGTGCTGTCTGGTAAGTCTACTGTAAATCTTCTAAGCACCCCCTCTCCTCACGCTTATGGGCGTGCTTCCGCCATCCCCCCCCGAGGATCCCCAGACGAGAGAGAGAGAGGGAGAAAACTAACCAGAACGAGAAAGGAAAGAGAGAGAGAGAGAGAACGAATGGAACGCCACAGTGAATGGAACGCTCGATTGTCATCGCAACTTTTGAATATTTTGAGTTTCCCGCGCGCCTCGGCTCAAGATGGCTCCAAGAGGGCGTGGGAGGAGCAAAAGAGAAATCAAACGCCCCCCCAAAGGGCTCCGAGACTGCCTCTCCAAAGAGCAAAAGGCGGCTCCAATGAGGGCCCGGATACGCCCCCCCCCCAACGGTCCAGGACAGACCAAGAGAGGCCCAGGACGATGCCAAGGGGTCCCAAGATGGCCCACGAGGGCCCCAAGACGCCCCCCAAAACAGCCGCAAGGTACTCACCAAACGGCCTAGAGTGGCCTCAGACGGCACCAATACGGCCCAAGAGGGCCCCAAGGTGGCCCACGAGTGCCCCAAAGGAGCCCAGGACAGCCCCAAGAAGACGGCTTATGTAGGCCACATGGGAGCACTCTGAAGCAAAAAGGAGAAGCTGTGTCGCGTGCTCGAGACGTCGCCGCAAAAATGTGTTTCTACGCCGGCACGATGGCAGAACCTCCCGCAAGCCCACCACCGTGCCGCGTGCACGTTGACGGGTGGAAGAATGCCAACGCCTGTCTGGTCGGGTTCATGTGTTTGCCGAAAGCCCACCCCCTCTAGGGGGAGGAAGAGGAGGAGGAAGAGGAGGAGGAGGAGGAGGAGGAGGAGGAGGAGGAGGAGGAGGAGGAGGAGGAGTAGGAGGAGGATAGGAGGAGGAGGAGGAGGAGGAGGAGGAGGAGGAGGAGGAGGAGGAGGAGGAGGAGGAGGAGGAGGAGGAGGAGGAGGAGGAGGAGGGGGCGGAGGAGGAGGAGGAGGCCTGGCGTCCAGGGGCGCACAAAGGGGTTCCTTCTTCAGGGCCCCGACTGTATCGCTCCAAGACGGGCCAGGCAGGCTGGCCTCACGTCAGCCTTAGATGGCTTCAAGACGGCCCACGAGGCCGTGGAGGCGTCCCACGAGAGAGCCCCACGAGCCTCCCCAAGAGGGCCTCGAGAGGCACGCACCAGTTGTCGCCTTGAGACTTTCAGTGCGTTTCGGGTTCTCGCCTTTTCGAACTGCCGACGTCCCAAGACCCCACAGGCCACGCGGATTGCCCCGAGACGGCCTCAGAGGCCCCAGTAAGGCCCCGAAACAGCCCAAAAAGAGCTCCAAGGCGGCCCAAGAGGCGCACCATAGTGTCCGAGAGGGCCGCGATAATGGCCCTGGAGGGTGAGCGGGATCGGGCAATTCGAGCCTTCCGCCCCAGGAGGGCTCAGCAGGCCCACGAAGGCCGCCAAAAAGCCCACTTGAGGCACCCGAGAGGCAAACACCAGTGATGCTCCTTGGCGTTTTTCCCAACCGCTCTGTGGTGTTGGGTAGGGGCAGCGCCCCGCGTTCCTTCTCTTCCTCCTCGTCTTCGCCCCTCCTCCCTCCCTGCCTCTGCCCTCCGCATGTCCACTACTTGCGCAGCGTTCCGTGGCCCCATAGGGAGCTCCACCGAAGGCCCCAGTGGCTGAGACCACATGCGTCCCCGCCACCCCTTCCGGCATACGCCTCACACGTTCCGTGGCCCCACGGGGGGCTCCACCGACGGCCCCAATGGCTGTGACCACATGCGTCCCCGCCACCCATTCTGGCACACCCGTCACGCGCTTCGTGGCCCCATTGGGAGCTCCACCGAAGGCCCCAGCGGCTGTGACCACACGCACACCCCTCACACGCTTTGAGGCCCCATTGGGAGCTCCACTGAAGGCCCCATTGGCTGGGACCACATGCGCATCCCTCACACGCTTCGTGGCCACATAGGGAGCTCCACCGAAGGCCCCAGTGGCTGTGGCCATATGCGTCCCCGCCACCAATTTCGGCACACCTCTTACACGTTTCGTGGCCCCATAGGGAGCTTCACCGAAGAGGGTACGCACCACTGTGGTACTCACAACTGCAGATGGTTGGGCCCTTTGCCATGATATCTCAATGTTTTTAAAATTCGTGCCTTGTCTGGCCGAAACTTGCTAAGCACCTCCGCAGTAGGCACCGCGGGCTGACTTCCATGCAGTCAATCACAATGGTACACATACAGCATACGAGTTCGCATCGCTGTCAAGCTTCGCAGTCCAGGGCCTCACCCAGACTGGCACTTGTTGCAGCTAGGCCGAGATAGAACAGCGATTAGGGGTTCTGGTGATGAGACTGGCGGATGGGGGAAAACTAACGATGAGGAGGATTGATAAGTGGGAGGAGGAGCAGCAGGAGGAGGAGGAGCAGGAGGAGGAGGAGGCGGAGCGTGAAAAAAAAAATACAGATCCCAGCCACATTACGCTTCCTCCCTTCCCAGCTGCGCCTGCTCCACGACGGAGCCGAGGGATGCTCAGCACAACAGATGCCTCTGACGCCTCCGCGTTGGGAGACGTGTGGCCAACCTCACGGCGTCTATCAATTCGACAGCTTGGGAAAGGGACAACGGAGGAGAACTCTGATGGGACGCTAAACGATGTGTGTGCGTGTGGTAGCACGCAACTACAAAGGCCAGTGAACCGCTTCGAAACCCACGGGGGAAGAGAGGGTCCCCTGGGAGAAACGAGCGCAGAACCATGGAGGCGACATACTGTAACCTGCGGCAACTACACATCTATATACACCTGTATATATATATATATATATATATCTATACTGATTGACGTTCTCCGGAGCACCGCACCCGAAGATGCATTGGACATCAAGTCGGGCCATCCTGCGGCTTGTGACCCATGCCCCAAGCCACGATCTGAGAGCAATCTGGGCCCACGCGGGGGGGGGGCCAACCGCAGCAGCTCCATCGAAGCATCCTCTGTCCCTTCCCAATCGAAGGAGGGGGCGAAGTGACGACGGACACGAACGAGGATGCGAGCGGGTACAGGGCAGCCTGGAAGCAAAGCTTAAACTCCCCCTCCCACTGCGGTCTCTCTCTCGCCTCTCGGATCGCGGGATCCCGAACACACATGCAAGGCAGCCGCTCCGCCCTGGGTCAGAGCGCGCTGGAGAAGGCGAGAATGAGGACTGGCGGAGAAATCGAAGGAGGGAGGATGAGGAGGAAAACCCCGGGATGCCCACTCAAGGGTGCTAGCGATTGCCTCGGACTGCCAAAACTCGGGAGCGTGCCGCGGAGACTGCCACCAAGTTGCGGGTCTATGAGAGACCACGGACGTCCGCAGGCGGGCGATCTGAGCCTGCCATGTCGAGAGTCTTGCCAACGAGCACCGCATCAACGCGCCCACAGGATACTCGGCAAAAGAGGTAGCCCTCAAACCTGGAGTTCGGAGCACTCCGGGCGCGAGACTCTCGTGCACGGGGCGCACATGAGACGAGCAAATAGCATCCTCTCACGCACTACCATGGCCCAAGGCAAAAAGAACAGATGAGCTTTAGAAGAGAGCACGGGCAAGGTACGCTGCACATAACAAAGACTCAAATCATCTTTCAAAATGGGCTCCTGAGCCCATTTTGAACAGTTCTAGACGGGAGCTTCTGGGCGGGTCCACTCCATTGATCCAGAGAGGTCGCCGCGGGACCGAGCCAGACTCCCAAATATATTAACTTGGCGGCGATGCTAAAGGCAGCCCAATCAGTATCGCGGAGGGAGGGCGACGTCGACTCAAGAGGACCATCGAGTGGGACACCATTGCCCTTCGACGCTTACACTCGCAGGAGGATGAGGAGGAGGAGCGGGAGGAAAGGGAGAAGGAGGAAGGATAATGAAGAGGCATTTCGGGCAGCAGGCGTCGCGGTCCAAGAACTTGAAGTCCAAGTTCTCGTCGAAGTGGCTCTTCCAGACAGTCCCTGGAGGCGGAGGATGGGCGACGAGGGGGCGAAGAAACGGGTCGGGGGTTACTCTGGAAGGTTCTGGCGCGCGATCGACACATGTTTTTGGGAAGAGGTGGCGGCACAGTGAGGCCTGGCAGCTATACAGAGATCCAAGAAAGTGCCTTGGACATCCTAGGCGGCGTCTTCGAGGAAGGCCCTCGAGCCCAGAACAGCTTCATCGAGATGGCAACATGCGAAACAGGCTGGCAAGGCGAGGAGAAGACGGATAATATCTTGGCAGACGATGTTACCGACGATGACCATGAGATGGACGAGGAGAGGTGGCCCCAGCGAAGTGGCAGCCTGTCTTGATAAACTTGTGTGGCAGCTTGCCCTTAACCTCCATGAAGAGCCTTGGGGTCCTCCTCCTGGTCCTTCCTTCTTCTCCCCCACTCCTTCTCTCAAAAATCTTTCTCCTCTTGCCTCTCCTGTTGCTCATCCTCCCTCACTCTCCCCGCCCCTGCCCCCATTCTCCTCGGCCCCTCCGAATCCCCCTCATCCGCATGTTCCTTGTCATTGCAGCATTGGCGAAGTGCTTCCAAGCGCTCAAGCGTAAATGGGGCGCTCTCAACTAGAAGCGTTCGGGACATTCCTGGGGGTCTGTAACTGACGAGTTGGACAATCCACTGACCGCCTGACGACGCCTCGCTCCTCGCGCGGAGCCGGAGCGACGTGACAAATATCCGCGACCGCGCCTCGAGGCACGACGTGGAGTGTGCCCAGGCACCCTTGAGTCTTTGGTCGTGAAGTCTGTGGACAAACCTCTGTAAGTGGGGCAGTGCAAAGGGGGGTCACCACTAGGGGGGTCGTCACTTCCTCGAGGAAACGCCACTTCCTCGAGACTTCCTCGAGGAACTGGGCCCCCCAGAGCCCCGAAAACGCAAAGAAACGTCCAAGAACATCCTCGACCCCTCGACTCTCCATCCTGGAACCTCGATTTCCAGGAGAAGCTGGCGACCCCCCCAGTGGTGACCCCCCTTGGCACTGCCTGAGTAAAGGGGCCCGCGGCCCAGGAGTTCCGGGCGCCCTTGCGCGCTCCCGGGGGGGGGTCCCCGCGCGGCGCCTCGAGAGGCCGAGGGCGCGCTGTTCGGGACGGGTCCAGCACGGCCTCGGATGGCCCCGGGGAGCGTCCCGGAGCCCTCTTGGGCGCACCCTGGGCCGCCTCGGAGGCCCCGAAGACGGCCCCCAGAGCGGCCCAGGGTGGGGAGCACGAGCTGACATTTCGAGCCCTCCGCCCCAGGATGGCCCCAAGATCCCCCCACAAGTCCGCCAAGTGCGCCCCAGAGGCCCAAATCAGGCCCCAAGGGGTCCCCATCGTGCCCCAAGACACTCCCAACATGGCCTCCAGGAGGCCTCCGAGATGCCTCCCAAGAGATCCTCACAGGCATCCAGGAAGCCGCTTACCTTCAACCCAGGCACGATGGCGGGATGGGCCGAAGGCCACTCGGTGCTCTGTCATTTGCAGCAGGAGACGTCCAGACACGAATTCATTACTCGCCATCGCTCGGACGTCCATTCCCTGTGTTTTTTTCGGTTTCGTGCGTGGTTCTTTCGCCAAATGATCAAGGATGCTCCTCGATGGTCCTCGCCGAAGGAAAAATGCACACGTCCGAGCGATGCCAAGAGCAGGAGACGTCCAGACAAGGATTCATGAAGCATCCAGGCGAGACAGACCTCCCAGCGAGCAGGGTAGCCGAGAAGGCCGCCACGGCGTGCGTCGGGAGCGATGCCATCGACATCCTTGAGCCAACGTGCCCGGAGAAACAGGGCTGCACCTAGACAGTGTTGTTCGTTTCCGTTTTGTTTTAGTTTTCCATCGCTTTTGCCTCGAATCCTCCTTTACCGCAAAACGCAATCGAAACGAAAACGGCCAACGAAATCACCAAAAACACCGTTTAGGTCCAGCCCTGCGGAGAAATAGTTGGAAGGGCTTCAAACTGGGGAAAGACCACGGTGCCGCGCTGTCCCTCCCGCGGTCATCGGCGTGGGCAAGTCTAAGCACTTCAATCGTTTGAATCGCAACAGGCAGTTCGCATGGAGTCATGGAGGTCCCTGCTTTGAGCCAGTGGTCACGCCCACGGCGCCGTATCCGCATGGCCACTGCGGGAAGGCACGAAGCCATCACTGGGCGGCAGCGCGCGGAGGACATTCCACCAGCCCTCTAGGGCGTGCGTGGTTTAGCGGGTTTCCTCCTCCAACCTCCCTCTGCCCCTTCGGAGAGGGGCTCACCCCTCCCCCTGGACCTGGTCGGGGGGCCCCGCGGGTCGCTCGAGCGTCCAAGACGGCCCAGGAACGCCCAGGAGAGTCCAAGATGGCCTCCAGGATGGTTCAAGATAGCGCAAGCTTGCTCAAGACGGCTTCCGAGATGTTCCAAGAGGTCCCAAGATTCCCCTTCCTCCAGGACGGGTCCAGGTGGGCTAGGGGCCTCCCCAGGCCGCTCCCAAGAGGCCCAAGCCCTTCAAACGCCCAAAGAAAGTCAATGACATTTCTGGACCCGTCGCTTCCGAGGGAAGCATCGAGATGGCCCCCAAAAGGGCCCAAGATGGGCCCCAAGAGGGGCCCACCGGGCCCACGACGGCCCTAAGAGCGCCCCAGGAGGGCCCCGAGAGGCGACTTTGGTGGCTCCCCCCCGCCCTCTGTCATCAACACAAGCAGTGAAAACACACGCTCGGTTTTTGACGGATCTTGGCTTTTCGGGAGCATATGTGGGAGGCCTCTGCCCCAAGAGGGCTCCGAGAGGGCCCCGGATGCTTTAAGATCGCCTCCAAGATGACGCAACATGGCCCAAGCTGGCTCAAGGTAGCCTCCAAGATGCCTCCGAGAAGCCCCATGGTGGGTGGCTCCAAGTGGCTCAAAATCCGTCCAACATCGAACGACAATCAATGACAGTGGCCTTCTCGCCCGTTCGCTCCCGATGGGCCCCCGAGGGCTCAGTATGGCTCCAAGCGGGCCCCAAGAGAAGCCCAAGATGGCCCCAAGACAGTCCCAACAGCGCCCGGGAGCGCGCAGAGATGGCCCCAAAGGGCGACTCTGGGAGCTCCAGCGGGGCGAAGCTAATTAATGACCCTCCCCTCTTTGGTCGATATCCTCGAAGATGTTCCCAATAAGGCCTCCAAGACTCCCAAGAGGGCCCCAAGTGGCGCCCACGCGGCTCCGAGAGGCTCCCAAGACGCCCCCAAGAGGCCCCCAAGCGACCCCCAAGAGGCCCCGAGAGGCCCCCCCAGATGCACACAAGGCGCCCGATGAGGCCCCCCAGGGCAGCCAAGAGACCCCCGAGCCGCCCCAAGAGGCCTCCAAGAGGCCTCTGGCCCTTCTGCTCGCCCTCCTCCTCCTCCTCCTCATCCTATTCCTCGGCCTATTCCTCGGCCTTATCGCTCCTCCCTCCTCCATCCCCCCCTCTTGGGGCATGACGGCGTCCTCGGCTCTGCGTTCTATTGCATGCTCCTGATCAGGGTAACTCGCCTGGGCATCGTTTTGGGATGAGCGGGTGGGGTTGCTTGAAACGTCCCAATAGACGCGGCACATCTTCCAAGTGCCGCGACGGAAGCATGAACCGTGGATTGCAGATGTCAAGCGGTCCACGAAACTCTGTGAAAAACAAGTCCCAATGCTGGGCGGGAAGGGATGGGTGGACACACAGTCTTCGAGAAAATACGGGTTCACATGGCAATGGTGGCACATGGAACTTATATTGGCGAGTGACCCCTTCCATACGCAGTTCTGAATACCACCGCTATGAGAGCTGCCTTCGGCAGAGCTTCCTATGGGTACGAAGCGCGCGAAACGTGCGCCGTAATCGGGCGGGGCCGCCATGCGGCCAGTGCCGCTGGGGCCTTCGGTGGAGCTCCTTATGGTGTCATGAAGCGCATGTGGGGTGTACCAAACTAGAGGGTGGCGGCATGCGAGCCATGCCGCTGGGGCACGCGGTGGAGCTCCCTGTAGGGCCATGGAGCGTGTGAGGGGTGTGCAAAATGGAGGGGGAGGGGGGAAGGGGGCGGCATGCTACACCTGCAGCTGGGGCCTTCGGTGGGGCCCCCTTTCTGGGGTTTACGAAACGTGTGAGGGGTGTGCCACAATGGAGGGGGGGGGGGCAGCACGCGAACCACGCCACTGGGGCCTCCCTGTGGGGCAGCGAAACGTGTGAGGGGTGTGTCAGAGTAGACGGGGTGCGGCATGCGAACCATGCCACTGTGGCCTTCGATTGAATTCCGTATGCGGCCACGAAACGTGTCAGAGGTGTGTCAAAATGGGGGGGGGGTGCGGCATGCGAACCATGCCACTGTGGCCTTTGGTTGAGCTGCCGATGGTGCCACGAAGAGTGTGAGGCGTGTGCCAAATTAGAAGGGGGCGCAGCATGCGAACCATGCCACTGGGGACTTCGGTGGAGCTCCCTATGGAACCACGCAGCGTGCGAAGGGTGTTCTAAAGTGGAGGGGAGGCGGCATGCGAACCATGCCGCTGGGGCCTTCGGTGGAGCTCCCCATGAGGCCGCGAAGAGTGTGAGGGGTGTGCCAAAAGTGAGGGGGGGGGCGGCATGCGAACCACGCCACCAGGGCCTTCGGTGGAGCTCCCTATGGGGCCACGAAGCGTGCGAGGCGTGTGCCAACGTGGAGGGGGGGCGGCATACGAACCACGCCACTGGGGCCTTCGGTGGTGCTCCCTATGGTGCCGCGAAGCATGTGAGGAACGCGGGGCGCTGTCTCTTCAAAACGAGAGCCCAACACCACAGGATGGTTGGGAACAGCGAATTGCCAAACATACTTTAGGATAGGAAGCGATGGCGCCGAACGCAGGCACATAAACGTTCTGGGCGCCCCGTCAGTAGCGACCCGCGATTCGCGGCCCACCTGCTATTAGCCATGCTAGGCAGACGCGCCGACGCGCCTCTTTGCCCCTCCTCTTGCTTATCCTCTGCCCCTTCCTCTCCCCCTTCCGTCGTCGTTGTGGTTGTCGTTGTCGTCGTCGGCGTCTCTGCCGCTCTGCGCGGCCGTTGTTTCACTGTGATGAACGACTTTCCCTTGAACGATTTGTTTTCTCGCATTCGGTACCCGTTCCCTTTCCCCTGCCCCTCGCCTTTGGCCCCTGCTCTAGCTCTGTGGGTGATACTAAATTTTGTCCGCAGTACCCCCCGGGGCCCCGAATTGAATGTGCCGCGCTCCTGTCATACTGCGTGACGTTTCACTGTGTACCGTTTCAGTGTCTGACGCAGTTCCTGCCTCTCCGCGCGCTCCGCGAACTATGGAGCCGTCCCGTCGGACGGATCATCGGCCGCCGCTCCAAATCCCCCTGTAATTGCCTATCCTGCTGCTTTTCCCCGTGCTTCTCCACTGCTCCTGCTCCTGATCCTGTTCTTCCTTCCTCCTGCAGCTCCTGCTCCTGCTCCTCCGCCTCGTGCATTATCTTGCGTGTCGTCCTCACTGGGATTGTGTGCTCCGCCGTCATATCTCAATTCATCGCCCCACCAACATGCGTATTGTTGTTTGAGTGTACGTGTGTAATCTGGCATGGAGTGGCTCTAGAGCGACCCCGCTTGAGGGCCCGACAGCGCGCTCCCGTCCCCACCGCTTTCGACTTACTTCGCCTCGTCGCCGCACGCAAGGTCGTGACCGCCAAACAGTGTATGTGCATGTGTGTGTGTGTGTGTGTGTGGAGGGGGGGGGGCAGGGAAGGACGCGAAGTACGTAGTGAAGAGCAGAGAAAAGACAAGGAAGGCCGCGGTGAGGAAGATGAATCTGGAACCCCGGCGGCAAGGTAAATCGGAGAGAGCTGGCTTTGCAGCCTTGAGGTGGCGCACTGCGCGTAGCTTGGCTATGAACAGCCCGCGCGGGCTGGCGGAACAGACTAGTGGTATGGGGCAGTGGCTTCGGCGCCGTCGCGCCGCCGCCGGCGGTTGCCAGCACTCGGCAGCCGATACACAATCACGGGGTTGTGGTTCACAACTGTGGAGCGATTTGGATGCTGTGGGGCGTGCCGTTAGACGGGAGCAGAAGGCGGAGTGCTCGCAGGGAGCCGTGACGCTTAGCGTTCGCGGCACCTCAACAAAGAAGCATGGAGGAACAACACATAGTGTGCAGGGACAGATCGGAAGGGTGTAGCTGCTGTGGGGGATACTCTGTTCTTCCGAACCTGGCCGCCTGGCGGTGAGCAGATGCTGTCACAATACATCGGCACGCAACGGCAGCGCCTTGGTGGGGAGGCTACATGATGAGTTCGAGGGAGGTGCGGTGTCAGCTAGTGCGTATGAATGAAAAGATTTCGGTGGCAAGAGAAGCATTGTGAAGAGAGCTTCTTGCCACCTTGGCCCATGGAGGGCCCTGCCTATGCTTGGTGCTGGCGGAAAGCCTGGCAATCGATGGGTGGACGTGCGCTTGCCCAGTCTTCGTTAGCTGGGCCGTTGGGCTGGCGCTAGTGGTTGAGCATGGACAACATTGACTGCTCACCGCTCAAGGAGGGAAGGGGGGGAGACCAGAGGAAGGAAGGAAGGAAGGAAGGAAGAAGAGAGAGAAACATGCGTAACCATATTCGCCTGGGGACACCTGGCTGGCATCTGTCCCGTCTGTCCCAGACTCGTCAAGCTAAACCCCGAGAGGTCAAACAATTATTTTCCTTCGAGCGATCCCCACCGAAACCTTCGGCGTTTGTTACCAAGGGTGCGCACGTCGCGTTTGACATGTTATACAATGATACGTATTTTGATTCAGCGCTACGATGCGATCGGTTCTGCCACGGTATAGTATATCATGATATCTTATGGCATGGTATGTTATGGTATGCCCTTGTATGTTGTAGTATGAAGTATGGGGGTGATGCCCTGTTCTGTATGATCAATGATGCCATCGCGTATGGTGTTATGCTACGGGGTGTTCTGCTATGAGATAACCTGTTATGTCGCGCTCTGTCGTGTTATGGTTTGGCATCTGCGCTGCGATGCTATATGTCATGTAATCCGTGCTGAGGGGCTGCATTATGTTGTGATGTGTTCTGTCGTGGGATGCAACTTATCTCCTGCTATGCCATGGTATGATATGTTACGTTCTGACATGTTACGGTATGGACGCTCCGACCTGTCATAGCATGCGTTGTTATGCTGTGTTGTTCTATGATCGGAGGTGAGGGGGTGAGATCGAAGTGGAACGGAGAGCCCCCCGACCGGGACATCGGTTTCGGTTTCGTGTTCGTGCATGCCGTGGGTGCGGGCGAGGCGAAGCTGCGTGGGCGGGCGAGAAGAAAATCTCCTCCGGCTGAGGCGCGGCCGGACCAAATGATTCCCGGGGGCCGCTGGCGCGCGGTGTCCCGCCGGTGTCCCGCCTCCGGCGGAGGCGCGGCCGGACCAAATGATTCCTCACCGGGGGCCAGTGGCGCGCGGTGTCCCGCCGGTGTCCCGTCGGTGTCCCGATGATGATGATGATGATGATGATGATGATGATGATGATGATGATGATGATGATGATGATGATGATGTTGGTGATGATGATGGTGATGATGGTGTCCCGATGATGATGATGATGATGTTGACGATGTTGATGATGATGGTGTTGATGATAGTGATAGTGGTGACGATGACGTCCCGATGATGATGATGATGATGATGATGATGATGTTGCTGATGATGATGATGGTGTCCAGATGATGGTGCTGATCCTGATGACCCTGATGATGTTGATGATGATGAGATGATAATGAGACGAAGATGACATGATGATGTAGATGGTGATCATGGTATCCCGATGATGATGAGGTTGATGATGATGCTGTTGAAGATGATGATGATGATGATGGTGTCCCGATGATGATAGTGATGATGATGACGATGATGGTGTCCCAATGATGATGATGTTGATGATGAGGATGATGCACAAGTGATGACGGTTTTGATGATGGTGGCACGATGATGGTGATGTTGATGCTGATGTTGATGATCATGATGGTGTCCCGATGATGATGATGCTGATGGTGATGCAGATGATGGTGACGATGATGATGGTGTCCCGATGATGATGATGCTGCTGGTGATGATGATGGTGTCCCGATGATGATGATGATGTTGATGATTTTGTCAATGATGATGATGAGAAGATGATGATGATGATGGTGTTCCGATGATGATGGTGGTGTCCCGATGATGATGATGTTGATGATGATAATGGTGACGATGATGGTGTCCCAATGATGACGATGATGATGTTGATGATGATGGTGATGAGGTGATGATGATGATGGTGTCCCGATGATGATGATGATGGTGATGTTGATGACGTTGATGACGATGCTGTTGATGATGGTGATGGCGTTGATTGTGGGATCGATTATGATATCGATAGTGAGTGAGATCGATAGTGAGACCGAATGTGAGATCGATTGTGAGATCGATAATGAGATCGATAGTGAGATCGATTGTGAGATCGATCGAATGAAATAGATCGAGTGAGATCTATTGTGAGATCAATATAATGAGATCGATCGAGCGAGACCGATCGTGAGATCGATAGTGGCATCGATAATGAGACCGATCGAATGAGACGTTGGTTCCTCCCCCCCCCGAACCTCCTTATCACCCGAAGGGTGGTCGTATAGGTATGCTACACCATGTTATGTGAGGCTGTGACGTGTTCTGCTTTGGCGTGGCCAGGTCTGCGATGCTTTAGTATGGCATGCTTGCTTTGTCATGGTATGGAATGCATGGTGCTGTGATATACTGAGTGCTATTGTATGCCCTGGGAATATGCTCTGTTCTGCCACAGCTTGTAAAATTGTGCTGTACTATGTTCTGACCGGAGGTGAGGGAGTGAGGTCGAAGTGGAACAGAGAGCCCCCCTACCGGGAAATCGGTTTCGGTTTCGTGTTCGTGCGTGCCGTGCGTGCGAGGCGCAACTGCGTGGGCGGGCGAGAAGAAAGCCTCCCCCTTCTGAGGCGCGGCCGGACCAAATGATTCCTCACCGGGGGCCGGTGGCGCGAGGTGTCCCGCCGGTGTCCCGCCTCCAGCTGAGGCGCGGCCGGACCAAATGATTCCTCACCGGGGGCCGGTGGCGCGCGGTGTCCCGCCGGTGTCCCGCCTCCGGCTGAGGCGCGGCCGGACCAAATGATTCCTCACCGGGGGCCGGTGGCGCGCGGTGTCCCGCCGGTGTCCCGATGATGATGATGATGATGATGATGATGATGATGATGATGATGATGATGATGATGATGATGTCGATAATGCTGATGGTGATGGTGATGGTGGTGATGATGATGGTGTTCCGATGATGATGGTGTTGACGATTTAGATGATGATGATGATGATGATGATGATAGTGATAGTGGTGACGATGATGTCCCAATGATGATGTTGATGATGATGATCTTGCTGGTGATGATGATGGTGGTGTCTCGATGATGATGTTGATGATCCTGATGATGTTGATGATGATGATGAGATGATAATGAGATGATAATGATGATGGTGCTGATGCTGATGGTGATGATGATGATGGTGACGATGATGATGGTGATGGTGATGATGATGATGGTGTCCCGGTGATGATGTTGATGATGATGACGATGCTGGTGCCCCGATGATGATGATGTTGATGATGAGGATGATGACGAGGTGATGCTTATGATTTTGATGATGGTGGCCCGATGATGATGATGATGATGATGACTGTGTCCCGATGATGATGATGGTGATGATGATGGTAACGATGGGTCCCGATGATGATGATGATGATGATGATGATGATGATGTTGTTCATGATGATGATGATGAGGTGATGATGTTGATGCTGGTGTTCCGATGGTAATGATGGTGTCCCGATGCTGATGTTGATGATGATGATGGTGACGATGATGGTGTCCCGATGAAGATGACGTTGATGATGATGAGGTGATGATGCTGGTGTCCCGATGATGATGATGATGATGATGATGATGATGAGGATGATTATGATGATGATGATGATGATGATGATGATGATGATGATGATGATACTGATGATGATGATGATGTTGATGACGTTGATTACGATGATATTGATGATGATGATGACGTTGATTGTGATATCGATTGTGATATCGATAATGAGATCGATAGTGAGACCGAATGCAAGATCGATAGTGAGATCGATAATGAGATCGATCGTGAGATCGATTGTGAGATCGATAGTCAGATCGATTGTGAGATCGATCGAATGACATAGATCGAGTGAGATCGATTGTGAGATCGATCGAGTGAGATCGATCGAGCGAGACCGATAGTGAGATCGATCGTGAGATCGATAGTGAGACCGATCGAGTGAGACGTTGGTTTCTCCCCCCCGAACTTCCTTATCACCCGAAGGGTGGTCGTATAGGTACGTTATCATGCCGCCTTGCCATGTTATGATTTGTCGGCGCGAGGCGGGACACTCGGGGACACTCGGGAGACCTGGGGATCTGGCGGCCGCGGTATGCAGAGTGGGCGGGTCGGCGCGAGGCGGGACACTCGGGGACACTCGGGAGACCTGGGGATCTGGCGGCCGCAGTATGCAGATTGGCGCGAGGCGGGACTATCGGGGACACTCGGGGGACCTGGGAATCTGGCGGCCGCGGTATGCAAAGTGGACGGGTCGGGAAGTCTGTTCTTAAAACTAACGACCCCAACCTGTCGGGTGGGGAATACTCGTTACTGTACTTCTGATTTTGCGCACGGCGCAGCGCATGACTGAACACGCGCACGGCGTGACTGCACTATTCTGTGCCAGGATCTCCGCTCAAACTGACCGGGCCGATCGTACGCATACTCCGTGGAGGGCAAAGTGGTCGCGGCAGCAGAAGCAACATATCCTCAGCCTCCTGTAGTCCCAGCTGCTGCGTGACCTCTTCTGAGCAGTGGCGAGCCCCGAACGCTGGCGTTGCGCCGCACGCTGAGCTTCGGCTCGCTGGGAGACCATTCCGTATCTCGGAGCCTTCGCAAGTCGGCTCGGTGTGGGAGACTCTGCTGCTCACGACTCTGCTGCTCACTTCCCCCTTGCCTCCCTCCCTACCTCCCTCCCCCCTCTCACGCCACTCCTCACCGTCCTCGTTCCTTCTCCTGCTTCCCAGTGAGCTGTTGGCTGCCAGTGGCAACGGGCTTGCACGCTTATTTCTCACGCCCCCCTTCCACGCTCCCCTCCCCTCCCCATCCCCACCTCTCTCCCTGTTACGAAGGGCTGGGCCGGAGGTGCTCCTGAGCCTAGCCTCGACGCCGCGCCTTCATTCATGGCGGCGGAGGTCTGGAAGGTGGCTGTTAGATAGATCGCGGAGCCAGCAGTTGAGGGGCGCACCGACCATGTCGAACGCACATTCGAAGGAGTCAGAGGAGAAGGGGGGAAGACGATTGGGAGGCAGACGAAGGATCTACCGTTCACGACGCCTCGCGATGCAGCGACTACGGTGATTCAGAATTTATTTGCCCAAGAAAACTTTGAGCAAATTATCGACCAAGCGCTGAGCCAGCCTTGTGCATGCAGCCCTGTGCGTGTGCAGGGGATCAATGAACCAAGCTGGCTTCCTGGAAGCCGCTGAAGAGCAAGGTCAAATTAAAGAGGGTGGGAGTTCTTCATGATCGGGTCGATTGCGTGTGGACATGCTGATACTCCGTGTCATGCGTTGCCTGCGCGACGGGATCCAGCACTATGTCCTACACTCTGATCGCACCTCAACATTGGTCGCCTCAACCTGCTGTTGCCTTGCCCTGCCTTAGCTGAGCTTATGTCACCTCGTACTGCATTGTCCCCCTTGCCTTCCCATCTCCTCCCCTAGTGAAAGTAAGCGCAGTGCTATTTCGTATCCGGTGTCAGGGGCATACAAACATCCTTGGAAATTCGCGCTAGACCGCTTATGCCGGAATGCGCACGCGCACGCATCGAGATGCCCCAAGAACCTGCAACGTGGGCTGCGAATGGGTGCCGCGTTTCGACCAGAGCCTGACACGCTTCGGTCAGAGATCAGATGAGACAACTAGGCGGGCTGGCAGACACACACACTTATGCACACTACTCTTTTCGCAGCTTCCAGCTTGAACACGCCAACATCACTTCTGACGAACCATGACAAAAACGGTCGGCACCCCTTGTGACTCACCGCTTGTGCATTTAACACGCCGGCGCCGCACCATGCTGAGCCCGTGACCTCAACATATCGTTGTTAGACTTCCCAGGAAACAGGATCTTGCCCGTGAATAACTCCTGCACCACGTGCTGTCTCTGTCTCTGTCTCTGTCTCTCTTTATATATATATATATATATGTATACACGTGAATATATACACATAGATCCGCCACCGCGCCCTTGAGGCGCGAGGTGGAGTGTTATCACGCTCCTTGCTTGATTCCGTGGAGCTTCGATCCTCAATCCTGAAAGAGGGGCCTGAATCCCAGACCGCCAAGTCTTCTGGGGCCGACTGCCTGGCCCCCTGGGGCCCAGGCGGCGTCTTCTTGTCGCATGACTGTCTCGGCCCCGCGAGGGCCCTGGGACGGGCCACGAGGGCCCCAAGAGGCCTCCGAGACGGCCCCGCGAGGGCCCCGAAGTCGCTGAAATGTCGCTCCAGGACGCCGAAGATGGCCGCAGGACGGCCCAGGATGCTCCCAAGACGCCCGAAGAGGCCTCCAAGATGCCTCCAAGAGGCTCAAAGAGGGCCCCTCCAAGATGGCCCAACATTGCCCAAAGAGGAACCTACGACTGCCCAGGGAGGGCCCTAAGACGGCCTCCGAAGGCCGAGAGGTCCACCAAATGCCCCCCAGGAGCCCCCGCGAGGTACCAGGAGGCCCCCAAGAGGCCCCTCAGAGGCCCCCGAGAGTCTCCCAGGAGCCCCTCCAGGAGGCACAAACATGGCCTCAAGAGGCCTCCTCTTCTTCCTCCTCCCTCTACTCCTCGTCCTCCTTCTCCTTCCTCTCCTCCTGCTCCTCCTCCTCCTCTTCCACCTCCTCCTTCTCCTTCTTCCCTTTCCTTTCCCAGCCCCAACGGCTGGGGAACACATGGTCCAATTGCTTGGCCAGGCTTCGCCACAACCTTTGGCCGCATGGGCGTTTCCAAAAGGCAAGGGGCGGTGGCGATTCGCCACAGGCGTCTTCGATCCGCCGCCCTCCGCTGATTTATTCAAGGGGTGCCTGGCATGCCACATTGTTCGGCCGATCGCGGCAGCCAGCCGGAAAGGCGCCTTAGCGCTGGGAAGCGCGGCCCCCGACGCCACCAAGACGGCCAAGATGGCACAAGATAGTTTCCAAGACGCCTCCAAGGCGGACAAGGTGGCCTCAACGACGGTCCCAAGGTGCCTCCAAGACGACCAAGATGGCCCCAAGATGGCTCAACACGTCCTCCAGACGGCTCGAGAGGCCCCCAAGACGCCCCCAAAGGGCTCCAAGCGGACCTCCGGGAGGCCAACATCAAATATCCCCCATGGCTTTTTTAGTGATTTTAGCGTTCTCGCTTTTTCGGGTTCCCGACGCTCCAGGACGGCCCCTATATGCCCCCAAAATCGCCCTGAGACGGCCCAAGAGGCCCGTATGACGGCACAAGAGGGTCCCAAGACTACCCAAGAGGTCCCCTAAGAGGGCCCCATAGACCTCCAAGGCGGCCCTACAATGCACAAAGAGGGACCCACGACTGCCCAGAGAGAGCCCCAAGACGGCCTCCGAGAGGTTACTTAGAAGCCCCTATGGATGTATCTGTGGCCCCCAGAAGCCCCCACGAGGCCCCAGAAGGCCCCCACGAGGCCCCAGGAGGCCCCCACGAGGCCCCAGGAGGCCCACATGAGGCCCCTCAGAGGCCCCCGAGAGGCTTCAAGGACCCCGCCAGGAGGCACTACGAGGGCCTCAAGAGACTTCCTCTTCTCCTCCCTCTCCTCCTCCTCCTCCTCCTCCTCCTCCTCCTCCTCCTCCTCCTCCTCCTCCTTCTCTTCCCTCTCCTCCTTTCCCTTCCTCTCCCAAGTGTTCCCCCAAGAGGTTCCACAACGTCAAGGGGAGCACACAGTCTAATAACTTTGCCATATTTCGCCCCAACGGTTGGCCGCATGGGCGTTTCCACAAGGCATGGGGCGGCGGTGATTCGCCGCTTGCGTCTTCGATTACTGGGACCCTCCGAGTTGTCCAGCACTGGCCTTTATCACATGTTCACATTCGCAACACGAAAGGAATGGACAGTCGGCTGGGATTGAACTGCGGTCGCAAGGATGTGCGGATGAGAAACGACCCCCGTCTTCTTCAAACTCAAGCTAGCTTGTCTGCTGGCTGGCCTAAGACACACCCGAGGATCAACGCGCCCAGCGTGCTCATTATTTCGTCGCCTCGACTCTACCTCTGCAGGATAGACGTACGACAAACCATATGGCTAAGAGAAGTGTAATGGCACGTTCTTTTTCGATTGATCAACTTCGTGAGATGCCCACGCTTCTTATGAGACTTCTGCGCCACCGGGCAGCAACACATCTCAGCGGGCACACGGCGCTTGGTGAACTTCTGCCTCCTCCTTCGCCTCCTCCTCCTCCTCCTCCTCCTCTGCTCCCCTCTCCTTCAACTCCTCCTGCTCCTCCTCTCCGCGCTCTACCATCCACCTCCTCTTGCTGGTCCTCCCTCTCTTCCCCTGCTGCCGATCCCTCTCTCTCTCTCTCTCTCCTCATCCCCCTGGTCGTGCTCGTCCTCTCCCTCTTCGTATCATGTGTCTACCCCTCTCTCTCCCTCTCCCTCTTCGTATATGTGTCTACCCCCTCTCCCTCTCTCCCTCTTTCTCTCTCTCTCTCTCTCTCCATGCGCCGCAAGGAAGAAAACGCCCTTACCCAGCGACGAGACTTTGTGCGAGGCTGGGGCGAAGCACTGCGCTGATCGAAACGGTCGGCGTGGACGGTGCAGCGCGAAGAGAGACGAGCGGAGGCACCAAAAGCGTGGCGCCAAGCGCGAACGTGTCCTTCGCTCCGCCGGGCCTCCTTGTCGTCCTCCTCCTCCTCCTCCTCCTCCTCCTCCTCCTCCTCCTCCTCCTCCTCCTCCTCCTCCTCCCCCTCCACCTCACCACCCTCCGTCTCCATCCTCGGTTTGTGTGTTCCTGCTCCTGCTGCTTCTCCTGCTCCCGCGCGTGCTCCAATCCGTTATCCGCTCTTCAATGCCGACCACGATCTGGCGCTGCTGTAAGATGCTAAAATGCAAGATGTGGGACCCCGGCAAACGAGTATTTCCGTGAACCTCGAGACGATTAACTCTGGATAATCAAGACTGCCAGCCCAACATGTCTACAGACTGTTTCAGGAGCAGTAGGATCCGGGTGGGGAGGAGGGAAGATGAAAAGGGGTATGAGGACGTAGAACGATAACAATTCGCTGACCCAACGGGCCAGAGGCGTGCTAAGATCTCCGGTGACTGGTTCAGAGTTTTCTAGTTCGCGCGAGCGGGGCCGCCCCTTGGGGTCCCCCGCCGACAAGTACCTCAGCAAGGTCCGACCAGAGATGGTCTGGGCGTCGCTCCCGGGGCCCCCCGTGAAGTCCCCAAAAAGGCCAAGAGGCCCCCTAGAAGACCTCCAATGGTCCAAGAGGTGTCCGGGACACCGCCAGATCGCTCCAAGACGCCCCACATAGCCCCCGGACGGCCCAAGAGCCATCCAAGAGCACTCCCCAGGGAGCCCCTAACATGGCAAAAATCACAGATTTCCCTTGTGTTTTTGAAGGACGTTTGCTTTCTCGCCTTCGAGAGAGCGCGCTTCACGGGCGCCTGCCCTGGGAACAGTCGGCGGCGCGTGTCGAACCGGGGGAAGGCCCCCTTTGTAGGACCCTTCGGTTGTGCGATGATAACCCACGCTTTTCGCTGTTCTACAAGCATTGCTAATCCGTGATCTGATGACTCACCTTGAATTTCATTCATGATATATCCAACTCATCGTTCTCCCAACTTTTCTGCATTCCTCTCAAAGAAACGCCCCACACTGATAGTCCGTTTGTAACGGCCTTTGCAAAGGGATTTCCTTTGTGGCGGCCTTACAGAAAGAGTTGTCATTATGAGGGGTCTGCAATGGCGGCACCTTGAACCCAAGAAAACTAGAGAGGAAAACGGGAAAACAAAAAGAACAACCATACAAAAAGCCGGTGTTTTCGCAGAGAGAAATAGGAAGCAACTAAGAAGACCTGTGACTGTCGGTACTTTTACGGTGCAGGCGTTCCACCATTTATTCTGTAGCAGCCTTTACAACAAGGCTTCATTTCGTGGCGACATTACACAAATATTTTAAGTGAGGGGGACCTGCAGTGGCCTCCACACTTAGTACCCTTTTGCAACAGCCTTTACAAAAGGATTCCTTTTGTGGCGGCCTTACAAACAGATTTTAAGTGTGCGGGGGGGGGGATCTGCAGTGGCGGCACCTCGAGTGTACAGTCGGGCCGCTGAAAGAAGGAACGAAGCCCCTTCTTGGCCTTGTAAGCGCCTCCGTGCCCCAGGATGGCAAGAGGAACAGCACTGGAGGAATCTAAGGAACATCGAGCCCCTTCCGAACCCAAACTGTTCCTTATTTCAGCGTCTTGACTGTAGGAAGCTGAACAAGAAAACAAGACAAACCGGAACAACCTTGTGTTTTCGAAGGGAAAACAAAAAAAGCTAAGCAGATCTGTGGCTGTCGGTACGTTTCTGGTGCAGACGCTCCTCACACCTTGCGCAAAGTTTTTGGCGACCTTGCACCAATATTTTTAAGCATGGGGGATTTGCAGTGGCCTCCACAACTAGAATCAGCTCATAGAAGTCTGCACAAAGGGATACCAAGGAATCGTTTGGTACAAACTGTTGCAACAGGATTTTGGGTGTGAGCGCCGCCAGCGCCGTAAAGATACCGAGAATCAATATTCCTATTCTTGTTTTCCCATGTGGAAACACAAGCTTGTTCCTATGTTTACGGTTCGCCCTGTTTTCCTCTCCAGCTTTTGCGCACACAAGGTGCCGACACTGCAGATCCCCCCGCAAGGCCGCCACAGAAGGAATCCTTTTGAAAAGGCTGTTACAAAAAGGATTCCAAGTGTGGAGGCCATTGCAGGTCCCCCTCACTCAAAATTCTTCTCTAAGGTCACCACAAGATGAATTCTTTTTGTAAAGGCTGCTACACAAGGATTTTGAATGTGGAACGTCTGTGCCGCAAAGTACCGACAGTCACAGGTATGCCTAATTGTTTTTTGCTGTTCCATGTGAAGACACTGGCTTTTTCATGTTTTTCATGTTTTTTTTCACCGTTTTCCTTATTAGCTTCCTGGACTCAAGGGGCCGCCACTGCAGATCCCCTCGCACACCTAAAATTCTTGTGTACGGCCGACGCAAAAGGAATCCCTTTGTAAAGGCTGTTGCAGAAGAGTTCTAACTGTGGAGGCCACTGCAGATCCCCCTCACTCGAAATCCTTGTGCAATGTCGCCGCAAGAGGGATATTGTTGTAAAGGCTGCTACAAAAGGATTTAAGTGTGGAGCGTCTGCGCCATAAAAATACCGACGGTCACAGGTCTTCCTAGCTTTCTCCTATTTTTCCCTGTGAAAGCAAAAAGGTTTTTTCAGTGTATCCTGTTTTTCCCATTTTCCTCTCTAGGTTTCCTGGGCTCAAAGTGACGCCACTGCATATCCCCCCACAATGAAAAACCCTTGCTTAAGGCCGCCACAAAGGGAAGCCCTTGGTAAAGGCTATTGCAAAAGGATTCCAAGTATAGAGGCTATGATTTCAATAGTGGAGCGTCTGCACCATAGAAGTACCGACAGTCACAGGTCTGCTTAGTTTTTTTGATTTTCCCTGTGAAAGCATAAGCCTTTCCCTATTTTTTCTGTTTTTCCCGTTCTCCTCTCTAGCTTTCCTGGGTTCACGGTGCCGCCACTGCAGATCCCCCACGCTGAAAACCATTGTGTAAAGGTCGCCACAAAAGGAATCCCTTTGTGAAGGCTGCTATGAGAGGATTCTGCTTGGGGGATCTGCAGTGGCCGCCACAGCGGAATACAATCGGAAAACAATGCGAATACAATGATATTGCATTCGGGATTTCTCCATATCCCTGCTCCTCCTCCTGCAGTACGACCACAATCGACGTGGCAATCGATGATGGAGATGCACAAGAAATCATAAGGAAATCCAACCTTGTTGAACATAACCATACAAACAAAGGGTCGCACGGCCCCCCCCCCAACATTCGGCGCCGTCGATCAAAACCACAAGGGGGGCTCCACTCCCCCTAACCCCCCCGTCCCCCAACCCCCCCCCTTCCTCCCAAGGGGGGGTGGGTCCAAACCCCTTCCCCCTGTAAAGAAGAAGGATATTCTAACTCCCCCCAATCTTTTCTCTTCCGGCCCTCTGGGGGTGTGTGCGGTCGAACCCCCCCCGCCCCCCCCCTCATCGGTGCCGGTGCTGGCGCCTGCGCTGGCGGCGGCCGGCAGCACCAACGGCGGGGAAACAGCGACGATGACCAGAGAGAGCCCAGAGGCCGCAGTGGGAAAATCCAAATCGCCATATCGAGCCCTCGCTCCCCAAAAGCCACCGGGGGCCTTTAGGAAGTTCCCGGATAAGTCCAAGAGGCGCCCAGGAAACCTCACCCATGCTCCCCAGACGCCCCCGAGACCCCTCTGACGAGACCCCAAGAGGCATCCATTAGAAGTGTGACCCAACGCCAAGACACGGTGGCGGGAAGACCCGAAGGCCGCACCACCACTACCACCACCACAACCACAAAGCACCACACCACCACCACCACCGCGACCACCACCACCGCAACCACCACAACTCACCACCACCATAACCACCACCTCCACCACAAACCACCACACCACCACCACAACCACAACCGCCACCCCCACCACGACAACACACCACAATGCACCACAACCCACCACAACCACCACCATAAACCACCACACCACCACCATAAGCCATCACCATCACCACCACCGCCACACACCACCCACAACCACACCACCACCACCACCACCAGCACCACCACCACCAGCACCAGCACAACCACACCACCACCACCACCACCACCACCACCACCATCACCACCACCACCACCACCACCACCACCACCACCACCACCACCACCACCACCACCACCACCACCCACCACCACCACCCACCACACCACCCACCACCACCACCACCACCACCACCACCACCACCACCCACCACCACACCACCACCACCACCACCACCACCACCACCACCCACACCACCACCACCACCACCACCACCACCACCACCACCACCACCACCACCACCACCACCACACCACCACCACCACCACCCACCACCACCACCACCACCACCACCACCACCACCACCACCACACCACCACCACCACCACCACCACCACCACCACCCACCACCACCACCACCACCACCACCACCACCACCACCACCACCACCACCCACCACACCACCACCACCCACCACCACCACCACCACCACCACCACCACCACCACCACCACCACCACCACCACCACCACCACCACCACACCACCACCACCACCACCACACCACCACCACCACCACCACCACCACCACCACCACCACCACCACCACCACCACCACCACCACCACCTCCACCACCACACACCACCGCCACCACACACCACCACCACCACCACCGCCACCACAACACACAGCAAACCACCACACCACAAACACCACCACCGCCACCACCCCCACCACAACCCACCACCACCACCACAAACCACCACACCACCACCAACACCAGCACCACAACAACCACCACCACCACCAGCACCAGCACCAACACCCACCACCACAACCACCACCACCACCACAACATAACACCACACCACCATCACAACTACTACTAGTATTGTTGTTACCATCGCCACCACAACGCACGTCGCATCACAACCGCTACCACCACCACAACCCACGTCGGGTCGCAACCGTTACCACCACCACAACCATCACGACAAACCATCACACCACCACTGCCACCAACACCACGACCACAACCCACCCCCACAACTACAACCACCACCACAAACCACCGCATCACCACCACCACCAACACCAGCACAAGCACCACCACCAGCACCACCACCATCTCCAACCACCACATCACCACCACCACCAACCCACCACCACCACCTCAGACAGGCCTCGAGAGACGCCCAGGAACCTTCACACATGCCCTCCGAGGCCCCCGAGAACCCTTCGACGAGATCCCCAAAACCATCCATCAGGACTCTCACCCAAAACCAACGCACAGTGGCGGGAAGGCCCGAAAGCCATGAGACAAACACATTTCGACACAGTCGTCCCCAATGCCCTTTCGACGCTCTCCGCCACCGCCGCCAGCCGCCGCCGGCCCGAGGAGAGGGAGAGAGGAAAAGGAGGAGGAGGGACGGGGGGGGGTCGACACCCCCCGTCCATCACAGGAGGGGGTCGAAACCACACCCCTTTCAATCCATGGGGGAGGGGGTCCGGTTCCAAACCCGCCCCCCTCCAAACGGGAAAGACTCTTTCCCGCTTTTGCAGCTTCCCGACGCCCCGCGGCGGCATATGAGGCCTCTAAGATCGCCCTGGGATGGCGGCCCAACAGGCCCCCTAAGCGGGCTCTAGTGCGGCCCAAGAGAGCCCAAGACGACCCAAGACGCTTCCCAAAACGGGCCAAGAGGCCCCGAAGACTCCAAGAAGGAACTCATACGGGGGACCCGAACGGACATTTCAAGGCCTCGGCCCCAACAGGCCCCCCAAGAGGCCCCAAGGGCCCCCAAAAAACCCCCGAGAGGCCCCGAGGCCGCCAAGAGGCCCCCAGGAAGCCCCGCGAGGCCCCCAAGACGCCCCAGCAAATCCCCAGAACTGCCCTCCAGAAGCCTCCGAGGGCGCTCCGAAGAGACCCCCAAACGCATCCCGAACAACTCTGACCACAATCTAGCCATGTCGGTGAGCAGTAGAGGCCAGAATCCCCACGGCTAGCTCCAAAGCAAATGCTTCACATCCATACCTGCTGTCGCCACGCCTCCAGGGGCACAAACAGCACCGCCAAGCAGCGACGCGCGGGCCTCGGACGCGCTGGCACGCGCCAGCGATGGCAAAATACAGGCTGGCGGAATGAGCGGCGCGATGAACGAATTGCACTCGCGTCATGGTAAAGGGCCCCCTCGCGCGCGGCTGTTTCGGTGAATGCGGGCCCGAATGGGGATGCTTCTCTCAGGTATAGCCCGCGCTCGTGCGCGAAGTTGCGCCTCGACGACATTTGGACCGCAACATCGCTGGCTAAACAGACCGTTGAACTTGAGGCATAGAGATGGTTTAATTTATACATACAAGACTGAGATGGCGCTTCGCGCCATGCGCTTTGTTTCGGGCACTTCCCCGGCAACACAATGCATCCTCGCTTGCTTCAGCAGAGGGGGGCCTCGAGGCCTGCACGGGCGATCGGCCCATTTTTCTGATATCCCTGGTGCTTGTTGGCGCCGTGCTCGTCCGATGCGCTTCCACGCATGTGCGCAGGAGTGGGGAAGGAATGTTTGTTTTTCTCTCGCGCGAAGATGCTGGCAAACGGGGAAACATCCAACTGTTGCGATGGTACCTGTCCATGAACGGGGAACGGAAACGGAGCAGGGATGAGAGGGGGACTGAAGAGGCGGAGTGGGGGAGGAGGGGGGAGAAACAGGGAGAATGTTCAGAGGAAGGAGCGGGCGAATGAGGATGGCCATCGGGCGCCACGAACGTGGAGGTCGACGAAAAGTCACAGGGGGAAAGGGAGAAAGAGAGAGAGAGAGAGAGAGAAAGAGAGAGAGAGAGAGAGAGAATCAAAAAAAAGAAAACAAAAAAAACAAAAACAGAGACAGAGACAACGAACGCACGGATATCGCCGCCTGGGCGTTTCGGGGGCTCTTTTGGGCAGTCCTGGGGCCCTCCTGGGCCGTCCTGGGGCCTTCTTGGGCCGTTTTGGGGAGCTGGGGCCCTCCAGAGGTCTTCTGAAACCATTCAGGGCCCTCTTAGGGGCCTCCAGTGGCCTTCTTGGGGGTCTCCCATGGCTTTCGTGTGTCTCTCTTGGGGGCCTTCTGGGGGCATCTTGGGCTTCTTGTGGGCAGTCTCGGGGCTCTCTGGGGCAGTCTTGGGGCCCTCTCGGGCCGTCTTCAAGCCGTCTGGGGGGCCTCTTGGGCCGTCTTGGGGCGATATCGGGGGCCCGTCGGGCCGTCCTGGACACTGCGAAGACAAAAAGGAACGAATATGATAAAGATATACATTTCCCCAGGGAATGGGACGATGCTTGCTTCTTCGGAGCTCTCTTAACGGCCTCTTGGGGCGTCTTGGGGGCCTCGTGGGCCGTCTTCGGACCATCGAGGTTTCTCCTGGAGTGCTCTTGTGCTGTGTTGGGTCTTTCTTGCGCCTCTCCGATGATCCCTTCTGATCGTTTTGACTATGCTCGCAAGGCCCGGCAAGGCGCCCTGGGAGGCTCGGAAGGGCCAGCGGACCTTTTCCAAGGGCGTCACGGGGCCACCGAGACGTCCGAAAAGGTGTCCAGGGCATCCTTGGGGAGGTATACCTTAGTGTGTGTGTGTGTGTGTCTGTGTGTGTGTGTGTGTGTGTGTGTGTCTGAGTGTGTGTGTGTGTGGGGGGTCCAGGTAATAAGAACGTATGATTCGGAATATGTATTTGTATATGTATATTTATGTATATGTAGATGCATATGCATATGCATATGCATCTGTATATGTATATGTATATGTATATGTATATGTGGATGTTTATGTATATGTAGATGTAGATGTATATGCATATGTATATGTATACGTATATGTACATGTACATGTATATGCATGTGTATGTGTATATCTATATGTACATGCGCTTATACATGCAAATGTGTTTGCATGTGCATATATGTTTATGAAAATGTATAGCTATATGTATTGGTATGGGTATGTATGTGGGTGTGTATGCAGTGTATGAATGTATGTATATATGCTTGTATGTATGTATGGATGTATATATCTCTCTCTATGTATATATATATATACTGTTATCTATACATGTTTATCTCTTTGACTATACACACATATACATATATATATATATGAGAAGAAGAGAGAGAGAGAGAGAGAGAGAGAGAGAGAGAGAGAGAGAGAAAACGTGATCCACCGCCGCTTTACTGTGGAAAATTGCCGCCCTTTTCCTCCGGAGCCCGGGGGTCCCCTCCCCCCCTCTCCGAAAATCCCCCCCCCTGATGGAACCCCTCCCCCCCCCCCCCCCCCCCCCTTCCCCCGGCAAAGCCCCCCGTCCCCTACCCCCCCCCCCTCGAAGTCGAAAACCGAAGGGGGTCACTACCGGTTCGACCCCCCCCCCCTCGAAAACCGGAGGGGGGGGTCACTACCGGTTCGAACCACTGAGCTGTCCCACTGTTCCCACCACTGTCCCCACTGTCCCCACCACTGTCCCCACTGTACCTCTGTCCCATTGTCCCACCGCCGTCCTCGCCACCGCCTTCACCACTGTCCCCACCACCACTGTACCCTCCACTGTCCTACTGTTTCCACCACATTCCCACTGTCCCCACACCACTGTCCCCACCACCACCGCCCCCACCACTGTCCCACTGCCCCCACTGTCCCCGCCATTGTCCTCACCATTGTCCCCGCCACTACCGTCCCCACCACTGTCCCACTGTCCCCACCACTGCCCCGCTGTCCCCTCACCACTGTCCCCACCACCACCCTCCCCACCACTGTCCGCACCCCCTCTCGGTTTTCGAGGGGGGAGGGGGGGGGTTCGAACCGGTAGTGACCCCCCCCCGTTTTCGAGCTCAAGGGGGGGGGAAAGGGGTTCGAACCCGGTAGTGACCCCCCCCTTTTTCATGATGAGCTGGGGGGGGGGGCTCGAACCGGTAGCGACCCCCCCCGGTTTTCCGGAGGGGGGGGGGAGGGGTTCGAACCGGTAGTGACCCCCCCCGGTTTTCCGCCAGCAGCGGTAGAACACGCTCTTTCATATATTTACATATACATCTACATCTCTCTCTCTCTTTTTTTCTCTCTCTCTCTCTCTCGCTCTCTCTCTCTCTCTCTCTCTCTCCCTCTCTCTCTCTCTCTCTCTCCCTCTCTCTCTCTCTCTCTCCCTCCCCCCCGTCTCTTTCGGTATGTGTGTGTGTATGTATGTGTGTGTGTGTGCGTGTATATATATATATATATATTATATATATATATATATCCTATTTATATATTTTTACAGGGCCGGGGACCCCGGAAAAGCGGCACACGGTGCCCCCCCCCAAAAAAAAACGAATTCCGGCCTCCCCGAGCCTTTGGGGCGCTCCTGCAGAGTGCTCCGTGTCTGTCCTGCGAGTGCGACGCGGAAAAAAAAACACGACGGCCAAAGAGGGCCCCGAGACTCCCAAAGATCGGCCCAAGCCGCCCAATCTGGGCCCAAGACTGCCCAAGACGCGTCCAAGACGCCCCCAGAGACCCCCAAGAGGCCTCCCAAGAGAGTCCCGAGAGGCTACGATGTGTTTGGCCTTCTCGCTTTTCCCGCTTCCCGACGCTCCACAATGGCCCAAGAAGCTCCCTAGATCGCCCCAGTGCTGCCCAGGAGGCCCCCAAGAAGGCCCCGACACGGTTCAGGAGGGCTCCGAGACCGCCCGAGAGGCGCGCAGAACGGCCCAAGAGAGCGCCAAGACGGCCCCAAGAGAGACCCAAGAGGGCGCCCAAACACTCAAAAACTAAATTTTCCGCCGCGAGAGGGCCCCAAGACGCCCGGAGAGAGCCCCACGAGGCCCCAAGAGGCCCCCAAAAGGCCCCAAGGGGCCCCCAAGAGGCCCCAAAAAGATCCCAAAAACCCAAAAACACCCCCGCGAGGCTTCAAAACTGCCTCCCAGAGGGCCCCGAGAGGCGCACCACGAGATCCCAACACAGCGGTCTCCCCTCTCATTCTCCCTTCTCTTTGTCGTCGCCTTCGTCGTCGTCGTCGTTGTCGTATCAAATGGCGCAGAGAAGCCATTCTTCGTTCAAACCACCGAAGGGCCCAAGAGCTCCTCCTCCTCTTCCTCACTCCATTCCTCCTCTACCTCCTCCTCCTCCTTCTCCTAATTCCCCGTGATGTTTCACGTTCCGCCCCGCCAAAGGTCTAGCAAAAGCAGCTCTCCTCACTCTCCCAAGTCTCTGCTGCGGATTTCTTCCGCGACGCCTCGGCTGTGCCCCAGATGTCCACATAATCTGTCCTCTTCATCCTCTTCCTCCTCTTCATCCTCCTCCTCTTCCTCCTCCTCCTTGTCCTCGTCCTCTTCGTGTTCCTCCTCCCGCCTCGACTGAGCTTCTCGCAGCGCTCAATGCAAACCGTCGGGGCCGCGACGCCATCTCACCCGGACGCGCTGTTGGTGCCCTTGCCTACCTTACCGGAGAGGGCCGGCCGAATCCGAGGAGCCCCCGGGGGATTTCAAAACCTGCACCGCCTCTTGCACTACCTTCGGGCCCCCTTGGCGGCATGGGAAAAACCGCTCCTAATTCGAAGGGGTTCTCTCACCCTTTGCCGCTTGACTCGCAGAGAGGCCGAGCGGCGCCGCGCGGCGCCGCGCCGCGCCGCCAGGGATGGGGAGAATGGACGAAAAAAGAAGCGGAGAGGGGGGGGAGGAAGAGGAGGAGGAACAGGAGGAGGAGGAGGAGGAGGAGGAGGGGGGGAGGAGGAAAAGGAGGGAAGGAAAAGGGGAAGGAGGAAGAGGAGATAACGGAAAGTAGTCTAATCCGCTTCGCCAGAGATGCGCTCGCAACTCCGACCTCAGAAGCGCCTTGCTTCGCATCGGTCCCGCCGTTTTCGCTTGAGACATCATCGCAGCTCTGGGGCCCGAGACGCTCTCAGTTGAGGTGTTCCAGCCAGTGTCGCCTGAGACACTCTCGCAAGTCTCATTTCGGAGGTGCCTTGCACCATGGTGGTTCGGCCACTTTCGCGTGCGACTTCTCGCAACTCTACGTTCAAGGATGCCCTGAGCAGAGGTGTTCAGACCACTCCTCGCTGGAAACTTCCTCGCACGGCTGACTTCGGATATGCCCTCCCCTGAGCGGAGGTGTTCAAGCCGTTTTCGCCCGGGACGTCCTCGCAACACTGACCTCGGCGGCGCACTGTCCCATGGTAGTCTGGCCACGTTTGCCTGAGACCCTGGCGCCTTTTTTAGTGGCGCGATGATATGGGCAACTGGCCAAGCCACCACCGCCTGAAATACGCATGTGTATGCGCACACATAGTTGCACTGACCATGTGCGTATACATGTACATATCCATACAACCGTATAAAATATGTACACATGTACGATGCATTCATAAACGCATGTGTGTGCGCATGTACGCACACTCGCACTCCGCTAGCGTGCGAATTCCAAAGGACCAAGGTGCATGGCGCGCAGCGCCAATGACACGTAACACCTCGCAGCTGCGGATAAGAGTGAGGGGGCTGCGAGGACGTCCTCAGACTGCGAGGCTCTGGAGACGCCCGCCGCAGGCTCTTAACTTTTATTACAAAGTATGCATTGAGCCCGCCGCAGGCGCCGTTTTTTTCGTTAAAGCATTGTGGGTGGATCGCGGGGTGGGTCGCGGGTGGGTCGCGGTGGGTCGCGGGCCGGGTCGCGGGTGGGTCGCGGGTGGGTCGCGCATGGGTCGCGCATGGGTCACGGGCGGGTCACGGGGTGGGTCGCGGGTGGGTCGCGGTTGGGTCGCGGGCCGGGTCGCGGGGTAGGTCACGGGGTGGGTCGCGGGGTGGGTCGCGGAGTGGGTCGCGGGTGGGTCGCGGGGTGGGTCGCAGAGAGACGACGACAACAAACAACAACAACGCAACAAGCAGAATCCTCACCACGGATTCCCACTAGAGCCACGCACCCAGGGACAATGAATGACCGTTCGGCCCCACACATATATATAGACAGAGAGAGAGAGAGAGAGTGAGAAAGAGAGAGAGAGAGAGAGTGAGAGAGAGTGAGGGATCACGAGAGAGAGAGAGAGAGGCAGAGACAGACATGAGGAAATACATGGAAGTATAGGGTGCTGGAGGGAACACGGGGACGACAAGAGGTCCCGAAAATGAGGGAGTGACAGGATCAGGATGTGGAAGAATGGGACGAGACGAAGTAATGACACGAACAAGAGGGAGAGGACGACCCAAAGAAACCTCGAAGGTGTTGAGCCTCTGCTGGCTTGGATTTCCTGGCCTCGCCAGTACCTGGGCTTCCCACTAGCGTCGCACAGCCCTTTAAGTTCTGCTCGTGGACCTTGACATTGTGCTCCATATTACGGTGCACCTTGAGCATCTCGAGGGCACTCTTTCTAGCCCCTTTGTCGGAATGCGAGCTTGCTGGGCCTTTGTGACTTGTGCTGCACGTGGTACCTGGTTTCATTGATCATAGCGACCTCTTCGATGGATTCATTGCCGTCAAAGGCCGCCTGGTTGATGACGCGCGCTAATCTTGCGAACTTATCGGGCCTGTCGATGTGGTCGTCGATGAACTGGCGGTTGGGCGTTCCATGACCTTCGTGGTCGTCGCCCTTGATCCCTAAGCCGATCGGCTTGTCGACGTGCTGGGTGACGTCGCGGTCGTGGAACCCATTCGCAATTGGCGTATTCGCCCTTGAATCGTTGCCCTGCAGGCCGTGCCGCGGATTTCTTCGTATAGACTACCTGTTTTTGTTACTCCTTGATTATTTTGGGGGCAACGCACGTTGCCTGTGGGTGGGGGTCAATGGGAGAGGTTACGGCAGCAGTATTGGCACCAAGGTGGGGGGGTGGGCGCCGGCGCAGCAGCAGGAGTGGCGTAGGAGGAGCAGCAGAAGGAGCAGGGATGGGTAGCGCCGGAGCAGCAAGAGGAGCAGTAGGAGGAGCAGCAAGAGGAACAGCAGGAGCACCAGAGGAGGAGAAGAACGAACAGAGTAGCGGCACGAGGAACAACAGAAGAGCAGAAGGACCAGCAGGAGGAGGAGGAGCAGCGGGAGGAGCATCATAATTCGCCGGCCCAACGGGCCAGAGGCGTGCTAAGATCTCCGGTAACTGGTTAAC
The DNA here is from genome assembly GCA_963575745.1 of Prorocentrum cordatum. NCBI lineage: Eukaryota > Dinophyceae > Prorocentrales > Prorocentraceae > Prorocentrum > Prorocentrum cordatum. The sequence goes on along the minus strand of CAUYUJ010015693.1, from coordinate 681,261 downwards.
AATTCTCTAGTTCGCGCGCGCGGGGCGGCCCCTGGGGGTCCCCGGACGAAAAGTACCCCGACCGACCCCCGGGCTATCCCCGGGAGACTCCCCCAGAGCGCTCCAGGAGCGCTCCATGAGCGCACCAACAGGGCTCCGAGACGTCCCCGAGAGCCCCAAGAAAGGCCAAGAGGCCCCCAAGAGGCCCCCAAGATGGTACACGAGGGGTCCGACATGCCACAAGATCGCTCCAAGACGCCCAAGATAGCCCCCAGACGCCCCAAGAGGCCTCCAAGAGCACTCCCAAGAGGGCCCCCGGAGGCAAAATTCATTGTTTTTCCTTAGGTTTTTGAGAGATTTTGGAGCTTCCACCTTTTCGGCTTCCCGACGCCCCAAGACGGCCCAAGAGGCCCCCAAGCTCGCCCCAAGAGGGCCCAAGAGGCCCCCAAGAGGGCCCCAAGATGGCCCAAGAGGGCTCGAAGACGGCCCAAGAAGCCTCCAAGACGGTCCAAGAGGGCCCCAAGAACGCCCCCAAAGGGGCCCCAGAGAGGGAACACGAAACAACATTTCGAGCCCTCGGCCCTAAGAAGCCCCCACGAGGCCCCAAGAGGCCCCTATGAGGCCCCAAGAGGCCCCCACGAGGTCCTCAGGAGGCCCCCGAGAGTCCCCCAAGCGGCCCCAGGAGGCCCCCCAAATGCCCCCCCGAGCGCCCCAGGAGTCCCCCAAGCGGCCCCAGGAACCCCCAAAGCGCCGCATTGACACCAGGCCCTCGGGCAAACGGCAGACATGAGACTGTATGGGCCGGCGGAATGAGCGAAGCGATTAAATAATACGATCATTCATGCGAAGAAGAAGAAACACAATCATAACAACGGCATAATAGAAATACAAATATTCAGCATCAGGAGGATAATCAGGAGGAGCAGCAGGAGCAGCAAGAGGAAGAGCATGAACAACAGCAGTAGCAGCATCAGCTGGAGGAACGGCCGGTGGATCAGCAAAGGGCAGCGCGAAGCATCAGGATGAGCAGCAAGTGGAGCAGCAGGAGGAACAGAAGAGCAACATAATCCGCAGCAAGCAGGAGGAGCAGCAGGAAAAGCAGGAGGAGCACTTGAGGAAGAACACCGCAGAAACAGGAGCAGGAGAAGTTTGAGGAGGATGATGAGGAGGAGGAGGACGAAGAGGAGGAGGAGGAGGAGGAGGAGGAGGAGGAGGAGGAGGAGGGGGAGGAGGATGAGCAGCAGGAGCGGGAGGAGCGCCGGAGGAGCAAAAACATCAAGAGCAGAAGCGGGAAGGGGGGGCAGCCAGAGGAGCAGGACGAGCAGCGGCAGGAGTAGCAGGAGTAGCAGCAGGGGACGCAGCAGGAGCAGCTGCAGTAGGATCATACAAATAGCAATGCGAAGGCCACTGCTAAGGAGAACGCGAATTATGGGAACAAGAAAATGCACGAGAAGAAGCCGTGCTAGGAGGAGCGGCAGGTGGAGACAGGAAGAGCAGCAGGAGCAGCAGGATGAGCAGCATGGGGGGCAGGAGCAGGAGGAGCGACAGGGCGACCAGGAGGAGCAGCAGGGAGTAGCAGCAGGGAGTAGCAGCAGGAGGAGCAACAGGGAGGGGAGAAGCAAGGAGGATGAGGAGGAGGATGAGGAGGAGGAGGATGAGAAGGAGGATGAGGAGGAGAAGGATGAGGAGGATGAGGAGGACCAGTGTAAAACCAAGAGTCATCAACGATGTTGGAATTAACCCTCCCTCCAAGCTCCCTCTTCATAAGCCCCCACAACGGTTCATTTCCATTGGGGGAACTGCCTCATTGGAAAACAACCGTTTGAAGATCCTGAAGCATGCCACAACATTGTTCTCTGGATTCCAACGCCACGTATCCACCTGACTGCTGCGTCTTGACGATCCGGAATCGTGCCAGAGCGCCATTTTTGGGACTTCAGCCCCGCGGATCAGCATAACTGTTGCACCCGCATAATCTGGAACCCGTCCAAAACACCATTCCTGGTACGTTGATCATGGGAATCCGTGAAACTTTTGCAAATTCTGAAAACGACCGTGCGCGGCGCTAAGGCGAGAACCACATGTTGAAAAGGAACCGCCCCCAATTCGTGAAATTCTTTCACATGTTTGAAACGAGTGCGCGCGGCGCTAGGGCGAGCGCCACATTTTGAAAACCACCCGCCCTCAACCCGTGAAGCTCTTTATTCAAAACGAATGTGCGCGGCGCTAAGGCGAGAACCACATTTTGAAAAGGAACCGCCCTCAATCCGTGAAGCTTTTGCAACTGTTTAGAGCGAATTTTCGCGGCGCTGAAGCGAGAACCACATTTTGAAAACCACCCGCCCTCAATCCGTGAAGCTCTTGCAAACCTTTAAAACGACTGTGCGCGGCGCTAAACCGAACGTCACAATTTGAAAACCACCCGCCCTCAATCCGTGAAACTCTTGCAAACGTTTGAAACGAATGTGCGGGGCGCTAAGGCGAGATCCACATTTTGAAAAACGCCCGCCCTCAATCCGTGAAGCTCTTGCATTTTTGTTAAAAAAACAAAAAAAACGAATGTGCGCGGCGCTAAGGCGAGCGCCACATTTTGACCCCCCCCCGCCCCACCATCTGTGAAATTGCTGCGACTATCAAACTTCAAGGTCACAGGTGGTGAGGAAGTCTCAAACGAAACGCCCGGCTCGCCCTAAAAACTCGCCTCGGGGTGCGACAGGGAGAAGTTCTCTGTAAGGAGAAGGAATTGAGGAGGATGAGGAGGAATGGAGGAGGAGGAGGAGGAGGAGCAGGAGGAGGAACAGGTGGGGCGTGGCTGGAAGCGTTCGTACCTTCCTTTCCACCCACGGCCCCGACCAAGCGACGACCCCTCCCCTTCGGCGGGGCGTCGCGCGGTAGCCTCGGAGCTGGCGTCGACGCGCATCGGCATCGGGGCCAGCACGGGCGCGGGGGGAATGAAATCCGACGCGAGCGAGCAACATCGGGGGGAACGCGGTGAACAGGGATATCAGACAAGGGAAAGGCAACAGGGGCGCAGGCAACGCGCGACATGTCACGAGGCATATCATAATGGATAAACTGGGAAATTGTAAAAATCACAGTTCGATTGTGGCCCATGACAGGGCGGCGGCAAGGCATTTCCACCGCGTGGACTCAGACGCTCGTCCACCGTGCCAGGAGTCGACGGCCAGGACATCGATCGAGACGGTCCTGACATCTGGCTTGACGAAAGAAGAGCACCCGACGGCGCAGTCGGAGCGCAGGGTGCAACCATCATCTCGTCCAATGGGGACCTCGACGAAAAAGAGCCTGACGAATCTGATTGGCTGGGCTCTGATGACGTGGAGGCGACTTCGATAGCATCGTCAACATCGCCTCGGGCGCTGATCATCGCCCGCTGGAGCGCGAACCGCTGGAGCAGGCACGTCTGCCGGCCACGTAGCGGCAGTCTGGTGGCCGACCGCAGCGCTTCCACATATGCCAGAGCCTGACATACATCGGTGGACGATCGAAAGCGTGCGACATCAGCCAGCAATGATGATGAAGGGCAGCCAGAAAAGACAAACGATCCTGTGAAGCCCAGACGCCCTCTAACCGAACAGGACATGTCTGCTCCCAGAGCCAGCGCAGCAAAGTGTTGGAGCCTGCTGCAATGCTTGATGTAATGGCCGATGCGATCCTCAGTGCCAGGGCAACCGTATATGCAACCCGCATGTCTTTGCATCCGCGTGTTAGCGCTCCACGCGCCAAGCCACGATTTGAGTACAATATCGCAGCATGCAGTAGGAAACTGCCATAGCTGTGCACGGTAGGAGTAGGAGGAGGGGGAGGAGGAGAAGGAGGAGGAAAAGGAGGAGTGCACGTACTCAAAGAGGAAGAGACGAGGGCAAGCGGGCAAGACGCGAGACGAGGGCAAATTGTTCGCACGCGTCAGTCCACTGGAGCCGGCCTACTTCCAGAGCGATGCTTTGGCAGCGCTCAACCCTTCAGCTATCGTGGAGGAGGAAAAGGAGGAGGAGCAGCAGTAGCAAGAACAGGGAGGAGGAGCAGCCGGAGGAACAGCAGGACGAGTAGCAGCAGGAGGAGCAGCAGAGGAGGCAGCAGCAGGAGCAGCAAGGGAGCAGGAGCGGCTGCGGGAAGGCCAGCCGGAAGAGAGCTGGAGGAGCAGCAAGAGGAGCAACAAGGAGTAGCTTTGAAGGGGCCCAGGGACACACAAACAAATACACACAAATCCCAGGATTCCCATATATATTCTTATATTTTCTGGGTTTTAGTCTTCCCTCCCACTTCCCATATTTTCCCATATTTTCTGGGCAATCGATGATTAATTGTGTCTGTGTGCGTTTCTCCTCCTGAAGCTTGAGCAGCAAGAAAAGCGACACCGCATTACCGGTGATCCTGGCTCTCCTGGCCTGACCGTTACAAGGGGAGGGGGAACGGGGCAGGGGGAACATGTTATCTTCCGGGTGGGATAGAACAGTCACGCACGATGTTGCTGTGAGCGTGCCGGTGTCAGCACCGCCACGGCGTGGTGCCTCTATAGCACTGATGAGGTTCGCCATGTCACACTGCATCTGGCTGAGGCCGTCGATGATGGGAGCTGGGAGCCCTGGATGCACCTTGGCCGTGGGTTGGTGCTTGCCACGGTGGTGTCATAGGCCTCGATGGCCGCGATGGTCGGGTGCTCGCTGGTATATGCCCGGGCGCCGGCCGATGCTGGTGTCATTCGGCGGTCGAGGCATGTAATGGCAGGAGGGAGGAGGAGGAGGAGGAGGAGGAGGAGGAGGAGGAGGAGGAGGAGGAGGAGGAGGAGGAGAAGGGAGGAGGAGGAGAAGGGAGGAGGGAGGAGGGAGAAGGGAGGAGGGAGGAGGGAGGAGGGAGGAGGGAGGAGGGAGGGAGGGAGGGAGGAGGAGGAGGAGGAGGAGGAGGAGGAGGAGCGACCGTACCAAGAAGGAACGAGACGAGGGCAGGCGGGCAAGACGCGAGAAGAGGGCAAGTGTCCGCGTGTCCGCTTGTAGGAGGAGGAGGAGGAGGAGGAGGAGGAGCAGGTTCGTGGAATGGTGTCTTCGCGTGAGATTCGGTGGCTGCTGCCGCAGGCAGGCTGCGGCGGCACGGCCGCGGCGCGCCCCAACGGTGCCAGGCAGGCGCTCGGAGCCGAGCTGTGGGAAGCTCTGACGCTGGCGCACGGAGTGAAGCCACGCGGAACGCTGCAGAGCTGGTGACGCGGGCCTCGGGCAACACGCACCTCTCCTCTTCTTAGCTGCCCCGATACGCAACACGTGACACGTGGCGTATTGATACGGAGCTCAACACGTGGACTGAAAACGTAGGTCCGACGCGATACGTTCGCCAAAACGTGGGAGATACGTGGAGCCAACACGCAACGTATTGACACGGACGTCTTCAACACGGGACGTGTTGCGTTTCAAAACGCGTGTATCGAGGCAACTAAGTGCAGAGCTGATGACGCGGACCTCGGGCAACACGCACCCCTCCTCTTCTTCCGCGTCCTCTTCCCTCTCCCGGAGCTCTCCGAGGCGGTGGCGGCGGGGCTCCCAGGCTCCGATCGCTCCCGCCGCCCACCCCTGCCCCGCCGCGGCTTGGCCGTACTTGGCGCCGATAACAATCTCGGGGGCCTCCCGCAGGTGGCTGCGCGGAGGAGGAGGAGGAGGAGGAGGAGGAGGAGGAGGAGGAGGAGGAGGAGGAGGAGGAGACTGACAATCGAGAGTGGGGATGGTGACGAGGAGGGGCGTGTGCACCACGGGGGCGAGCAACCGGGCCCAGGGGGCCTCTCGCAACGCAGTCGTGGGCTGCTTGAGAGCGCCCAAGAGAGCCGCAAGAGACCCCCAAGGGGGCCCCACAAGTGCTTGCAAAGCTTTCAAAAGGGCCCCCAAGGCCTCCAATATGGCCCCAAGTCAGGGGGACGTAAGACCTGGGTACAGTGGACTCGGAAATCCCCGACGAGGTCGTCAAAAAAATGACGAGGCCGAGCCTACATTTTGACGAGGCCTCCCGCTGCAGACATCCCACGAAACTCCTCCTCGTCAAAATCCGAGGCGCGGTCGTCAAAAAACGATGGCGAACCCGAGTCCTGGCAAACCCGGGTCTTACGCTCCCCCGACCAAGAGAGCCTCAAGAGAGCCCAGGCCTCCAACATGGCCCTGGGGCCCGTGGTGGCCCAACATGCCCTCAAGAGGCTCCCGAAGCGTGATTGCATGCTGCTGCACATCACACATCCCTGATTCGGTACACTCGCCTGGTGATTATTCCCAACCGTCCTGTGGTGTTGGGTCCTCGTTTTGAAGAGACGGCGCCCCGCGTCTCCTTCCTTCTTTCCTTCCTTCCTTTCTTCCTACCAACCTCCTCCCCTCCTCCCTCCTCCGCAGTTCGCATGCGTCTCTCCCACCCAGTACAGCGTTTCGTGGCCTCAGAGGGAGCTCCACCGAAGGTCCCGGTGGCGAAGTTCGCATGCGCCCCCCCCGCCCAGTACAGCGCTTCGTGACCCCAGAGGGAACTCCACCGAAGGTCCCAGTGGCGCAGTTCGCACGCGTCCCCTTCCAGTACAACGTTTCGTGGCTCCAGGTGGACCTCCACCGAAGGTCCCAGCGGCGCATATCGCATGCGTCCCCCCTACCCAAGACAGCGTTTCGTGGCCCCATAGGGAGCTCCACCGAAGGTCCCAGTGGCGCAGTTCGCACGCGCCCCCCCCGCCCCGCCCACTACAGCGTGTAGTGGCCCCACAGGGAGCTCCACCGACAATCCCAATGGCGCAAATCGCATGCGTCCCCCCCGCCCGGTACAGCGTCTCGTGGCCCCAGGGGGAGCTCCACCGAAGGTCTCAGGTGGCGCAGTTCGGTTCGCATGCGCCCCCCCCACCCAGTACAGCGTTTCGTGACCCCAGAGGGAGCTCCACCGAAGGTCCCAGTGGCGCAGTTCGCATGCGCCCGCCCTGCCCACTACAGCGTTTCGTGGCCACAGAGGGAGCTCCACCGAAATTCCCATTGCCGCAGTTCGCATGCGACCCCCCCCGCCAAGTACAGCGTGTCGTGGCCTCAGAGGGAACACCACCTAAGGTCCCAGTGGCGCAGTTCGCACGCGTCCCCACGCCCAGTGCAGCGCTTCGTGGCCCCAGAGGGAGTTCCACCGAAAGTCCCAGTGGCGCAGTTCGCATGCGTCCCCCCGCCGAGTACAGCGTTTCGTGGTCCCAGAGGGAGTCCCAGTGGCGCAGTTCGCATGCGTCCCCCCCACCCAAAACAGCGTTTCGTGGCCCCATATGGGGCTCCACCGAAGGTCTCAGGTGGCGCAGTTCGCATGCGCCCCCCCCTCCCCCCGCCCAGCACGGCGTTTCGTGGCCCCGGCAGGAGCTCCACTGAAGACGATACTCACAACTGCGGCAACCACAAATGCGTATGGTTGGTTTCTTCGCAAGTGTATGTTTGTTGATGGGCTGGTGGGGATGCGCGAAGTGTTAAACATATTGACTAGTTATGACTCCATTCCAGTAGGAGTACTCGTGCACCAAACGCCGCCACCCACCAAAGCTATGCTTGGATACATGTGGGTTAATGTTGGTCTCTCCTTGACCCCTCCCACTCCTCGTCCTCCTTCATTCTGCTCCACTCCGGCGCTCACGTTTTGCCCGCCATGTAAGACGGCTTCCCAATAAAGACCTTCTCAAGTGGCGCGAGCATCACATGCGTTTGTACATCACACCAGAAAAGAGAGCTTTTCAGGCGCCTGAACTGAGCAACGGCCGAGGATGAACAATTTCTTGACCTGCCTCTCATTCGATATTATTGGGGTCATGCTGAGTTTACGGGTCAAGTTGTACGATCGCTTAAGAGCTGGACGAGTATGGGCAAGAGAGCTGCACGCGGATGATGGGTGCATATGTTGTCATTGCTGCTTATAGCCCGAATAATCGCGATACTTCTCGAGGCGATGGCTGATGATGGAGTCGACGTGACGGCACCATCCACTGATGTATTGAGCCCATGGTTACGACGACCCTTCCGTACATTACCTGTCGAGCGGTAGCGAATGGACGATGTTATGAAAGGTAAACGCAAGTCCGCGGGGAAGGAAGCAAGAGTTGAACAAGGACGAGACACACGAGGAGTACTATGATGAGAACGCATGCAAGAGACATGCTCAAGAAGAGCGCATGGAGCAGCATAATGGGTTTGCGGACGAAGTCATCATCAGTCCCGCGGCCCGATAGAATCGGCTCACGAGGTATGGCGTGATCTCGACCTGCGATCGAGGGAGCGAGGAGCCTTAATATCCAAGTCTTTCTCTCTCTCTCTCTACTATCTCTCCATTTGTCCCCTCCCCTCCTCTCCACTTCTCCTTCCATCCCCCTTCTCGTACCATCCCCTTCCCTACCCCCCATCGCCTCGCCTCCTCACCTCCGTTACTGGAGTCCTTTTTCTGGACGCTACGGGATGTTCATATGGCAATGGCGGCCGTCCGAACAGCTGTTGAAGGACTTGACTGGCACACTTGCGCTACAAAATCGCAGCGCTCCTCTGGTTAATTCTGGCATAATCATTCCTGCTCCCCATCCTCGTCTTCGTCCGGTATATCTCCATAAGCTCGCGAGACGTTCTGGAGCTCGCGAACTCTGGTCTAAATCCATACGATAAGTGCACTGGGTATCGCATCATGCCATCGCCCTTATCCCATTCAACTTACATCCAATATGATTGCAAGTTTGAAGCGTGAACAAGAAAAGCGCGAAGTCGAGTGCCTCATCACTACAATATACAGGACACGTAACCGTGTAACTTTCGAGCTAACGAGAGGGACGTATAGAAACACACATGTCAGATGTGGCACGGGCTATGAATATAGGGCATTCCATACAAGCAAATGGATGCGTTGTTCGAGAACATCGGATGGTACCTGAAATATGGATATACCTGTAAATACGTGTATATATATATATATATGTGTGTGTATGAACCCATGAATAAGCACTTTGGATATGTGTGCGTATATGCGTACAGTATATATACTAGAACCATCGCGCACGCTTCGCGCGCGTTCAGGTTCTGGCGCAGGCGGGGGGGTCGCTGGAAGAGGTTGACACGCTATCATGCACAAGCGCGTAACATCGTCGTTCGTAACCATCCTCATCCTCGTTCCCGTCCTCACCCTCATTTCCCTCCTCACCATCCCACACATCGTCATCACAATACGTTTCATGCTCATAAGCATCATCCCGAATAAAAGCAATAGCAACATCGTTGGGAGCATCATTGGCCCAGTGCTGCTAGTCATGCGGTGACGTCAAACTCGCTCATCATCATCATCATCATCATCATCATCATCATCACCATCGTCATCGTCATCGTCATCGTCATCGTCATCCTCGTCCTCATCCTCGTCCTCTTCCTAATCATCATCACCACCACCATCACCATCATCATCACCACCACCATCACCATCACCACCACCACCACCACCACCACCATCATCATCACCATCAGCACCATCATCATCATCATCATCACCGTCATAGTCCTTATCACCGTCATCTTCCGAATCACCGTCATCATCATCATCATCATCATCATCATCAGCATCATCATAATCATCATTACCACTCCCATCGCCATCATCAACACCGCTACACTGGTCGGGCCTATCGTCGCCATTATCGTCTTACCCCTCCTCCTCCTCTACCTCCTCATCCTCCTCCTCCTCCTCCTCCTCACCATCATCATCATCACCATAGTGAATCGGAAGTGAGGGGGTGAGATCGAAGTGGAACGGAGAGCCCCCCTACCGGGATATCGGTTTCGGTTTCGTGTTCGTGCGTGCCGTGCGTGCGGGCGAGGCGAAGCTGCGTGGGCGGGCGAGAAGAAAGTCTCCTCCGGCTGAGGCGCGGCCGGACCAAATGATTCCTTTCCGGGGGCCCGTGGCCCGCGGTGTCCCGCCGGTGTCCCGCCTCCGGCTGAGAAGCAGCCAGACCAAATGATTCCTTTCCGGGGGCCGGTGGCCCGCGGTGTCCCGCCGGTGTCCCGTCGGTGTCCCGATGATGATGATGATGATGATGATGATGATGATGATGATGATGATGGTGATGATGATGATGATGATGTCGATGATGTTGTTGATGATGATGATGGTGATGGTGGTGATGATGGTGCCCCGATGACAATGATGATGATGATGATATTCACGAGGTTGGTGACGATAATGATAATGGTGATGGTGATGATGATGGTGTCCCGATGATGATGATGTTGATGATGATGTTGCTGATGATGATGGTGTCCCGATGATGATGCTGATGATGTTGATGATCCTGATGATGTTTATGATGATGAGATGATGATGGGATGATGATGAGAATGAAGGTGATGATGATGCTGTTGATGATGGTGATGATGACGATGTTGATACTGATGATGTTGATGATGATGAAGATGATGGTGTCCCGATGATGGTGGTGGTGATGATGAGGATGATGATGAGGTGATGATGATGATTTTGATGATGGCGGCCCGATGATGGTGATGATGTTAATGCTGATGTTGATGATGATGATGTCCTGATGATGATGGTGATGATGATGGTGACGAGGATGATGGTGTCCCGATGATGATCATGGTGATGATGATGATTATGATCTTGCTGCTGATGCTGATGGTGTCCCGATGATGATGCTGATGATGATGATGTTGTTCATGATGCTGATGTTGGTGGTGATGATGATGGTGGTGTTCCGATGATGATGCTGATGTCCCGCTGATGATGATGTTGACGATGATGGTGATGCTGGTGACGATGATGGTGTCCCGCTGATGATGATGCTGATGATGATGATGGTGGTGGTGGTGATGATGATGATGATGTTGATGATGATGGTGATGAGGTGATGATGATGATGGTGTCCCGATGATGACGATGATGTTGATGACGCTGATGACGAAGATGTTGATGATGATGATGATGATGATGACGTTGATTGTGAGATCGATTGTGAGGCCGAATGTGAAATCGATTGTGATATCGATAGTGAGATCGATAGTGAGATCGATAGTCAGATCGATTGTGAGATCGATCGAATGAAATAGATCGAGTGAGATCGATCGAGTCAGATCGATCGAGCGAGACCGATCGTGAGACCGATAGTGAGATCGATAGTGAGACCGATCGAGTGAGACGTTGGTTCCTGCCCCCCCGAACCTCCTTATCACCCGAAGGGTGGTCGTATAGGTATCAACATCGTCATCGACGTCGTCGTCGGCCCGATTTTCCTGGAGAGGCCTCTCGAAATATCTGGCCGACTGCGAGCCTCGGGGAGCCTCTCGGCGGCGTTTGGGGGGGGGGGGGCGGGGGCGGGCTCCGAGAATTTGTTGGATCTTCAGAGCCTGCACTTTCTATTTGAGGACTCAGGCATCTTGTTGGACTCTTGGGAGCCTCTTGGGGGGCACCCTGGAGGCCTCTCGGGGGCCTCTTGGTGCTGCCTTGGGGCCTCAATGGGGGCCTCGCAGGATGTCTTAGGGCGTTTTGGGCCCGTCTGACGCTGTCGGATGCCGTCAGGCTGGGCTCCTCGGCATCGCTCGAGTCGTTTGGGAGGCGCTTGACGGCTCTTGGAACCATCTTGGTGGCCTCTGGGGCTCCTCTTGGGGCTCTCTCGGGCAAATTGGGGTCTCTCCAGCAGCCTCAGGGGCGGCCGCCGGATTGAGAAGGAGTCAGAAGCATCACCATTGTCATGATGATGATCGTCCCCGTCATCGTTCTCGTCACCAGTATCATCAGAATCCGCATCTTCAATATCGAGACCATCACCGTCTTCATCATCGATTCCATCCTCAACATCGGCATCATCGTCATCGTCATGAACACCGTGGACCGCAATGCCGCATCATCATCATCATCAGCAGCATCATCATCATCCTCATCATCATCATCATCGTCATCATCAGCATCTGCTTCTTCTTCTTCTTCATCATCATCACCATGATCATCATCGTCGTCGGAGGTAGGAGATATGGGCGCGAGGCGGAATAAACGCGGAAGCCATAGGTTGGCGGGCTCACGCATCCCATTTTTGGGCCAGGCCCGTCCGAGGTGTATTGGCCCTGGATATGTGTTTCCAAGTCTCCTCGGAATGAGAAGCAAGCAGGCCACCCCGTATCTCATTTGTTTCTTTCTCTCACTTCCTCTCTCTGTCTCTGTCACCTCTCTCTTTGTATATATATATATATACATAGATTCCCCCCCTCTCTCTCTCCTTCCCTCTCCGCGAGGCGAAGGAGCCTCCGTGAGCTCCATCGCGGACCCCAGATCGCATATCTTCACCAGGTTGTGCCCTGGCGCAGCAAGGCGATGCACTCTTGTCTGCTATCTTCCTCTCTCTCGGGCAAGGGGGACTGGAAGGGAGGGCGAGTTCAAGGGGAGGGGGGCGCGGGAATAGGAAGGACGAGGGAAGAGGAGGGCGAGGGGGGAGATGGCGAGGATGACAGGGAGGAAGGGCCCCCAGACGAGCAGACGAGCTGGAGGAATGAGCCGGGTGCGCTCTGGTCTCCTCGTGCTCCTCCTCTTCTTGTCCCTTCCCTCCTCCAGCCATTTCGCGCCCGAGCGCCCCCCCCCCCTGCACGGGGCGCGCAAGGGTGTTTCGCGGGCAAACTTCGAAATGGCCCTGCTCGCGAGAGCCGACATCAAGAGGCGTGGCGCCCCACGTCATCAGCCACAATGCTGAGATCAGGCGCGAGCGCACCCGCCAGGAGACTGGGCTCCCTCCGCCCTCCCTTCGTCCTCTTGCTCCTCCTCCCCCTTCCCCTCGTCAGTTTGGCGAACTGCAACGCCGGCTATCCGAGCGCCGCGGCGGACGTGCAGGCAAAACATGGGCATGATCAACCACAGTGTAGGGATCAGGCCGTGCGAGAAGGCAAGCAGTGGCAGTGTGCGCTGGCGCTGCGAAGCAAGTGCGGGTCGGCCACGATCAGCAGGACCGCTGGGGGCAGCCCGTGGGAGAAAGGGGGCAAGCAGTGGCAGCCGACGCTGGCGCTGCGAGAAAAGTGCGGGTGGGCCACGATCAGCAACAACGCTGGGAGCAGCCCGTGCGAGCAAGAAGGCAGGCAGTGGCAGCAGGCGCTGGCACTGCGTCCAGATGAAGGACGAGCCCGATGCCGTCAGCTACATCCGACGCGACGTTGGAAGCCGGTGGCCAGGAGGGAGGCCGATCAAGGACGAGCCCGATGCCATCAGCCACAGCATTGGGATCGGGGCAAGGTGAAGACATGTAAGAAAGCCGAGCAGTGCACGAGTAACGTCATCAGTTACAAAGCTGGGATCAGCTCGGGTGCAAAGGCAAGCAGTAGCAGCAGGAGCTGGCAATGCGAGAAGGGCATGCAGTGGCAGCAGGATCTGGCATTGCGAGCAAATGTCAAGTGCATGAGCGGACATCTTCAGTTACAGCGCTGGGAGCAGCTCGTGTGCGAACGCGCAGAAGGGGCAAGCAGAAAGCAGGGGCGACGCATCATCAGCTACAGTGCTGGGGTTCGCTCATGCGCGAAATGGCCGAGGGTTGAAGCTGGAGCCAAATGCTATCTAGCTAACCTGCTCGGCACTGCGCGTGCGAGAAATGCTGGGGCAAACAATCGGGGCAGTGGATCGGTGCACCTCGATGGCTTCGGCGCGAAAGGGCAGGGGGAAGCTCTGTGGTCAGCCTCTTGCGAGAAGCGGGGGGTGAAGCTAGAGCCCAATTTCGTCGAGAGTTCCAGGACCCTTTGCGAGAAGCGGGGGGCAAAGCTGGAGCCCAAGTATATCAACTACAACGCTGGGAGCAATCCGTGCGAGAAAGGGGGCGCGCAGTTCCGAGAAGTGGGAGGCGAAGATAGAGCCCTACGGCATCTAGCGAACCTGACTGGCACTGCGCGTGCGAAAAGTGCTGGGGCAAACAATCTTGGCAGTGGATCGGTGCACCTCGATGGCTTCGGCGCGAAAGGGCAGGGGGGAGCTCTGTGGTCAGCCTCTTGCGAGAAGCGGGGGTGAAGCTAGAGCCAAATTTCGGTGCTCGTGGGGCCGTGGGAGGTCCTCAGCGGCAGTGCAGGGATCGGGCCCTGCGAGGACCGAGGAAGTGGCAGCAGGCGCTGTTGCCGCAGGGGGTCGGACGGGTTCTTAGCTACAGTGCAGAGATCAGCTCGTGCGAGACACTTCGTCTGACAGGTCGGCGCGGGGACGGCCCGATGCGCCTGGCAGGCTCGCGGGGGCGAATCCACGGGGCGTCCCTCACCGTCAGACCCGCCTTAATCCGCTCTAACCCTTCCCCCCTCCTCCTCCTCCTCCTCCTCCTCCTCCTCCTCCTCCTCCTCCTCCTCCTCCTCTTGTTCCACGTCCTAGTCCCTCTCCTACTCCTCCTCCTCCTCTTGTTCCTCGTCCTAGTCCCTCCTCCTCCTCCTCCTCCTCGTCCTAGTCCCTCCTCCTCCTCCTCCCTTCCCTCCTCCTCCTCCTCCTCCTCCTCCTCCTCCTCCTCCTCTCCTACTCCGGCCCCGACCCTGCCCCGACTCCATGCTCCCCGACACGGGTCCGAAGCGCGGACGTCCGTTCTTCACGGACCGAGGCCGCGCGGGAGAAAGCAGCAGCTTCCCCTCGCTGCAGCGCCGCGCACACTTTTGCCATGACGCATGATAGTGGCGCCCCTGCGCATGCTCGGTCGCAGGCCAGAACCGCCGCGTCTTGACGACACGTCGCCTCCTGGAGCGCATTCCCATGCGCCAGAAAATCCAGTAAACGTACGGCGGTCTCCCATGATCAATATGCGGCTGTGGGGGGGATCTGGCACCGTGCCGCTGGGCACGGAGTGGGCGTGTCCTCAGGTCCTTCGCCTCGTCCCCTGAGCCTAGTCTTTTGTCGGGCGTGTCACCTACAGGGGGATTTTCGACGAAAAATTTAAAAAATACCCCCCAAATGCCCCCCCAAAGGACAAACAAGTACTGACAAAAATAACCCTCAGGCTATTTTTGGATACTGTTTTGACTATTTTGAGGGTATTTTCATATTCTTCGTCGAGAACTCGACTGGCACACGAGGTCGGCAGCCGATCCGGTCGGCCGCCCCAGGCTGGGCCGCGACGCCCACTGCATTGCAGCGCTTCGGGCCGCAGCGGGCCGTCGGCGCATCGAAAATCAAGACCGAATCCAGGGCGGTATCAACACCCTGGCGCCGCCTCTGGCGGCGCCCCTGGGGCGTTCCGCGCCCCAGAGGGTTGGGGCGTCGTGGGCACGAATCCCCCAACATGCACACATCGTCGAGAATCCCCCTGTATGGGGGACCGGCCCGACTTGAGCCTGGCCCTCGGTGCCCGGGGGCTGCTGTACGAGCCAGGCCCCCGAGCTCCGAGCGGTCCCCGGGGGCTTGGCGCGTGCCCCGTGGGCCCCGGGGAGCGCGTGCTTCGGCAGGGGCCTCAGGGCACGCACACAGATACGCACAACTAGCACTGTTCCCCTATGATTTCCCATGCTTTCCCCATATGCTCCCCACAGGTTTCCCACAATCGCCCTGTTCCCCTATACTATTTCCTGTCTTTTGGGGGAGTTCTTCGTCTTCCCCCCCCCCCCACTTCCCATACTCTCCCACGTGTTCTGAGGGGACCGGCGAGGAGTTGTGCCTGCGCGCGTGTTGTGTGTGTGTGTGTGTGTGTGTGTGTGTGTGTGTCTGTGTCTGTGTCTGTGTCTGTGTCTCTGTGTCTGTGTCTGTGTCCGTTTTCTGTCCCTCCCGCGATTTTTTGTGGCATCGGCCCACGAGGGCCCCCCCAAGAGCCGCGCGGGGCGGCGCGACGGGGCCCAATGGGGCCCCCCAAGATGGGGCCACGGCGCCCAAGGCGAGCTCAGCACGGCCAAAGCTGGCCATCGCTCGGACGTCCATTCCCCGTGTTTTTGTTTCGGTCTCGTCCGTTTTTTTTTTTTTTTTCCTTCTCCTTTCGCCGAATGATCAAGGATGCTCCTAGATGGCCCTCGCCGAGAAAAAAAAGGCACACGTCCGAGCGATGCCAAGCCCAAGGTGAGCTCAGCACAGCCCAAGGGGCCCCCAAGAGACGCCCCCAAAAATGGCCGCCGGGCGGCCTCCGAAGATGGCCCCCAAGAGGGCAGCATCGTTGATGTTCATTTGTCCGTGCGGAAGACTGTTGGCCTTCGCGCCTCCTCGGCCCTCCGACGCCCCAAGACGGCCCCGGAGACCCCGAAGGCCGCTCTGAGACGGCCCGTAGAGGGGCCCCAAGGGAGCCTCTAAACGGCCCAAGAGGTGTCCAAGGCCCCCAAGACGGCCCCAAGACGGCCCCAAGACGGCCCCAAAAGGGGCCCAAGAGAGGGAACACCAACCGAAAATACGAGCCTTCCGCCCAAAGAGGCCGCCAGGAGGCCCCACGAGGCGCCCAGGAGGGCCTAAGAGGCACCCGGAAGCCCTGAAGAGACCCAAATCAGACCCCGAGAGCCTCACAACTGCCTCCATGAGGCCCCCGAAAGGCCCCCCCCCCCCCACGAGATCCCAACGAAATCCAACAGGCTTCATGCCCACAACCTGGGCACGGTGGCGGGATGGGCCGAAGGCCATTCGACCTGCTCAGCACGGGGCTTCATTCCTTCCCCTGTTCCCTTTACCTTCCCCCCTGCCCTCTTTCAACTTCTGTGTCCTTCCCCTTACCCTTTCCCTCCCCCGCCGCCACCTCGAGGCCCACAACCGCGACCGCACGACAGCTCGCGGTCGACCGATCCCGCCCGAGTCCTGCACTGCGTGCGTGGCGAGCGAAGTGGAGGGTCGTTCGGAGATGCGCAGATGAGCAGGGGAGCCCGGAGAAGGCATCGGGATACTACGGGGAGGGTGGGGGGGAGATGTGTAGAAGCAGCTGGATGGGGCAACATGTGTTAATTTTCGTGGCGCCGCGCAAGCACCTGCACTGATGAGAATGTTGTCTGGCTTGATGTCCGCGTGCACCAGCTCACATCCTCCACGCGGGGTGTTATACATTCTCCGTGGCTGGCGAGGAAAACTGGTCAAGTATCGCCACATATATCTGCTAGTTGGGACAAGGAGGCGGAGACACGAATCGATACATATATATATATATATATAAATCCACAAATATAAACGAGAGAGAGAGAGAGAGATAAAGAAACCACACATAGAGATAAACATGCTATAAACATACATGTGTATACACATATGTACATGTATGCATACGAATACATGTGAATGTTTGTTTGTATGTATGTAGATAAGTAGGTAGGTAGGTAGATAAGTAGGTATGCACCGTGTGCCGGCAACGAGCGCCGCAACAAACGCCAGAACAGCACACCCAGTTACATCCAGTTGCACCCAGTTGCGCCCAGTTGCATCCAGTGTCACTTACCTGCACCCAGCGACACCCAGCTACACCAAGTTATACACAGTTGCACCTGGTTGCACCTGGTTGCACCTTGCTGGACCTAGTTTCGTACAATTCTACAGCACTGCCGAAACTCCACTCTGATGCAATACCTGCGTTCCTCATGCTGCAACCAATCAGAATGGGGCTGCAAGCGCCCGTCCTCCGACAACCGAAAGAAACTTCTGTACAGCACACGCTTTTCTTACAGAATGTCCCCTTCCCCACCACCATTATCATCACCAACACCATCACCATCATCATCATCATCAACATCATCCTCATCAACATCATCATCATATCACCAACAACGCCATCACAGTCACCCTCATCATAATCATCATCATCACCATCATCATCATCATCAACATCATCATCACCACAACCATCACCAGCATCATCATCATCATCTTCATCCTCCTCCTCCTCCTCCTGCTGCTCCTCCTCGTCATCATCATCATCACCATCACCATCAGCATCGTCCTCATGCTGATCCTCATACCCATTGTGTTCATCACCGTCATGCTCATCATCAACACCATCATCACCATCACCATCACCATCTCCCTCATCCTCATCATCACCATCATCACCACCACCATCATCATCGTCACCATCACCATCACCATCGGGAAGGGCCATCCGAAGCCGTAATGGGCAGGGGGGCTCTCCGTACAAACAGCTGGTTTTGTACAGCATGTCTCCCGTCCCTGACATGTTCATCATCACACTCATCGTCATCGCAATCATCATTATCATCATCAGCAGCATCATCATCATCCTAATCATCATCATCATCATCATCATCATCATCATCATCATCCCCATCACCACCATCACCAACATCATCATCATCATCATCATCATCATCATCGTCATCATCATCATCATCATCATCTGCATCATCATCCTCCTCCTGCTGCTCCTCCTCCTCATCATCCTTAATCAGCGTCGTCATTCTCATCCTCATCCCCATTGTCATCAACACCATCATGCTCATCATCAGCATCATCACCATCACCATCACCATCACCATCATCATCATCATCAGCATCACCATCATCATCATCATCATCATCATCATCATCATCATCATCATCATCATCGCCACCACCATCATCATCATCGCCGTGACCACCACCATCACCATCACCATCACAATCACCATCACCATCATCATCTTCATCACCATGGGGAGGGGCCATCCGGAGCCGTAGTGGGCAGGGGAGCTCTCCGTACCAACAGCTGGTTTTGTACAGCATGTCTCCCGTCCCTGACATTTTCATCATCACCATCATCGTAATCATCACCATCATCATCAGCATCATCATCATCATCAGCATCATCATAACAATCCTCGTCACCATCACCTTTACCATCATAAACATCTTCAGCAATACAATCATCCACTTCATCATCATCATCGCCACCATCGTCAACATCGCAATCATCCTCATCAGCATCATCCTCATCCTCCTCAGCATTATCATCATCACCACCGTCGTCATCCTCATCATCACCTCCAACAGCATCCTCATCCTCATCCTGCTCCTCCTCCTCCTCCTCCTCATCATCATCATCACCATCAGCATGGACAACCTGTGAGGTCTGGGCAGAACTCTGTACAACACACTTGCTTTGTACACAATTCCCCCCTTCCTCGTCATTATCATCACCACCACCACCACATCACTACCATCATTATCATCAAGACAAGGAGCAGCAGGACGAGGACGATAATCAGAGAATGCGAAACGCATCAAAAGGAGGACGAGGCGAAGACGTAGGAGACGGACTCATCTTTCTTCTCCTTGACGCGAAATTTCTGGAGGTGGGAAACACGGAAACCATGATACGAAAGGTGATGACGAAGACGAGGGTTTCAGCACGAGGACAAGCTGGATCATTGCGCCATGCCGAAACGCAGACAGCATCCACCATCACCGACAGAGTGGCAACAATACAGACAACGCGAGGGACAACGCCTGCGACAATGTGACGTGAAACGGGGCACGTGAAGCGCTTAGCTGCCCCGATACGCAACACACAACACGTACCGTATCGATACGGAGCTCAACACGTAGGCTGAAAGCGTAGGTCCGACGCGATGCACTCGCCAAAACGTGGTCCAATACGTGGAGCCACCACGCAACGTAATTGACGCGGACGTCGTGAACACGGGAGGTGCTGCGTCTCAAAACGGGCGTGTCGAGGCAACTGAGGTGACGCGATGAGGGAGAGTCTGTGCGCCTGCCTCATAAGGAACGAGCAAGACATTCCCCCTCGCCATACGCAGGGCCGCGCTCGACCCTTGATCTCGCCCACACGATCTGGACTTTTTTGTTGCCCGCGGTGCGGAGCGCCATGGCCTCCGCAGGGACGCATGCGCAGCGCTTTCATCCTGCGCATCGTCTCAGAGGACCTGTCTCCGGGCACACGTTGCAATCGGAGATTGGGGCGTGAGCTCGCAATGGGACGGAGAGCCCCCCACCGGGAAAACGGTTTCGGTTTCGTGTTCGTGTCGTGCGTGCGGGAGAGGCGAAGCTGCGTGGGCGCGCGAAAGGAATGATGCCGCCATAGGCTAGGGACTGCGGAGCTGGTTGCCCGCCCCCCCCTGGCGCGCGGTGGCCGGGGGTGTCCCGTCGGTGGCGCTTCGGAGTCCCGTCGGTGGCGCGGGGTGCCCTGTCGGTGGCGCGGGGTGTCCCGACGGTGGCTCTGGGTGTCCCGCCGTGGTGTCTCGATGGTAGCTTGTGAGATCAGTTGTGAAATCGATAGTGAGATCGATAGTGATATCGCTTGTGTGATCGATCGTGATTGTGATATCCAGAGATCGAGGGTGATATCGATAGTGAGATCGATAGTGAAATCGATCATGACAGATCTTTGGCTGGGGGTGCCCCGCCAAGGCTGGGGGTGCCCTATCGTGGTGTCCCGATGCTGGCTCAAGAAATCTCTGGTGAAGTCGATCATGAGATCTCTTATGATATCGATATTGAGATCGATGCTGAGATCGATCGTGGGATCGATATCGAGAGCGATAGTGAAATCGATAGTGAGATCGATTGTAAAATTCGTGAGATCGATGGCGCCATCTCATCGCTATCACAGTCATACCAGTTGTGGTTAGTGGGTTTCCCTTCCCCCCCACATCCTTATCACCCGAAGGGTGAGCGTGTAGGTATCGCCGCGGAAAGAAACGGCAGAACGCAGACCGCCTTCTACACCAGCTACAGTGGAAGACATGCCCCACTCAACGTGTCCCCACAAAACTATGCAATAAGAGCCCCCCAGCCGGACCGTAGAAGATGTCACTATGGCCAACGACGAAACGAATACCTCCCCTCTAAACTGGCTGCACTGGGAAACACGCCCCTTACAAGTTATCCTCACAACGCCACGCAAACATACTCAGCAGACGGAGGTGGTCTCTCACCACAACAGACGACAGAACACATTCCCGCCGCTTGCATCGGCTTCGCTGGGCAACACGCTCCTCCTCCAATATATCCACGCAGCGCCCCGCAAAAATACTCCCCCAGCTAGACCTTCGAATAAGACAGCAACGAACGGCACAACGAATTCCCCCACCGACATATCCGCGCAACGCCACGCGAACATATTCTCCTATCCCTAGCTTCGAACACGATTGTAAAACTGAAAAGACAGCATATCCCCCTCTCCTAGAATGTCCATGCAGCGCCGCGCAAACATGTCCCTCCAGCTGGACCTCAAAACAATTTCACTGCAAGAATCGGCACGACAATTTCCCCCCTCGCACGATAACCACACAGCGCCACGCAAACGTATTCCCCAAGCTGGTTTCTAGAATTTCACTGCAACGCACGGCCTAACGAACTCCCCCCTCGCAGAATATCCTAACCACGCGACGCAGACATATTCCCCCAGCGAGACCTTGAATACCACAGCAAACAGATGCAAGAACGCACCTGCTCCCTCCGAACAGGTCGTCGCGACGCCAAACTAACAAAAGTCCCCTGCCAGGTTTTAGAATAGCACTGCAAGAACCAACAACTAGCATTCCCCCTGCGCAACATATCCACTCACCGCCACACGCGCATATTTTCTCAGCCGAGCTGCAAATACCGCGCAAACAACATCGTGAACTCACCCCTGCCACAATGCCCGGCGCCGGTTACGGGGCTGAACCCCCCCCTGCGTTTCTGAAGTTCTTGGCTTGCTGTCCGGTTTCGTTTTTTTGGTGGTTGGGGCGGCATTCGTTTTTTGTTGGGGGGTGGGGTGGGGCGGGGGGTTCTGTCTGAATCGTTTCCGAATCCGTTTGCGTCGCGGCCCACGTGTCGTTGCGTTTCCGTTTGCGTCGCGACCCCACAGAGTCGTGGCCGAAGGAGAATGGTTTGCAAACTGGGGGGGGGGGGCGAAAAAAAAAGTTGCGAACTCAAACTTTTTATTTTCTGCCCCCCCCCCCTCGCCCCCCCTCTCCCATCCCCCCCAAACCTCCCATTCCTCCCCTTCCCCCCTCCCCACCTGTCCCCCTCCTCCCAAGGTCAGCGCGGGGCTCTCGTCAGACTTCTTCGCAAAAGAACGGCGGACGGCAGGGAGGCTTGGATGGCGCAGCTGGCCCTCGGCAGCTCAGGGAGATTCGACGTGCTGTTGGCGGCGTTGCCGCTGAAGATGCTGCTGCCGCTCCCGATCCATTCCTCGAGGCGGGGGCCGTCGAAGCTGATGCCGCGGCCTCTGAGCCGCATCTCCTCGCAGCACTGCTGTAGCATTCTCAGACTGTAGTGCTGCAGTGGTGGCACTGTACTTGTCGTAGAACAGTACTGTCGCAGCAGTACAACAGTAGCGGTACTCTTAGTATTGTACTAGTGGAATTCTCATACCGTGCTAAACCAGTCGTAGTATTGCATTTTTGAAGTTGCAGCACTGTAGTAGTCCTGTACTTGCAGTCGTAATAATAAAAGTGGGAATGCCCAGGCCTCCCAGTAAAGGTCATATCCCAGTGTTCGCGTCACTAGTCGCACTGCGTACTGCAATAGAAGTAGGTCGCTATTGTTGTGCTCGACCAAAGTAGTAGTACCCTCGAACTGCAGTGGTTTAGTGGTCGCGATGTAGGAAAACGATATACGATTGTGGAGCAGCGCTGCACGGTTGTAGCGGTAGCACTGTAGAACCAGTACTCTGTTACAGTATTCGTACGAGCGGCACTCTACGTTGCCTGCAGTGACTGTACCACTGTAGTGTAATAGGAGTACTCCAATGCCGTCGTATCGCGGCACTGTTGTATACTATAATACTGTAACGCTGTAGTGGTGACGCTGTACTAGTTGTAGAACAGCATTTTAGCAGTCGTACTGCAGTAGTGGCACTCGAGTACTGTACTGGTGGT
The DNA here is from genome assembly GCA_963575745.1 of Prorocentrum cordatum. Classification (NCBI taxonomy): domain Eukaryota; class Dinophyceae; order Prorocentrales; family Prorocentraceae; genus Prorocentrum; species Prorocentrum cordatum. The sequence goes on along the minus strand of CAUYUJ010015693.1, from coordinate 658,543 downwards.
AGTCTGTTGATTGCGAAGCCAATAATCGTAATGCAATGATGAGATGACAGCGCTGTAGTAGTCGTGTAGTTGCAGTGGTAGCTCGCAGGTCTTGCAGTACATATCAAACTCTAGTACTGGATGTAGTAGCCGCGCTGTAGTATCATAATAGAAATCGCCCAGTACTGTAGCATTCGAGCACAATATGTATCCTCGAACCGTAATGGTTTAGTGGTAGCGCTGTAGGAACACTGCTGGTATATTGTGGACTCGTGCTGCGTTGTAGCAATGGCACTGTAGAAGCAGGACTCTAGTACAGCATTCGTACGAGAAGCACTCTACGGTTGCCTGCAGCGCGTGTGATACGGCACTCTGGTAGGAATGATCCAACTCCGTCTTACCGCAGCACGGTTGCAGTACTCTAGTACTGTAGCGCCGTAGTGGTGGCGCTGAAATAGTTGTAGCACAACACTGGAACAGCAACACTGCAGTACTGGTACTCTAGCACTGTACTGGTAGTACTCTGACACTGGCAATCGTAGTGCTGGACTTCTGCACTGGAGTGCTCGAGCACGGAAGCCGTACCCTAGTACTGTAGTGCAGCAGAAGTACTGTATAAGTAGTACTCTATTGACGTCGAAGTAATGCGCTGGCACAGTAGTAGCGGTAACACTGTAGTGGCGGCTGGGATGAACAGAAAAGCGTTGCAAACTTCCAGTAGTGTAGCAACATATCTTACGTTCGTAATGTTGTGGCAGTAGTAATACAATCGTACGTTCGTAGTCGTACTGTTGTAGCCATGTGGTAGTAGTAAGACCCGAATATTGGAGTAGCAATAGTAGGAGTGAGGCTCAGGCTAGGATTTGGCTGAGGCTGGGGCAAGGCTTAAGCTGAGGCTTCGGATGAGCCTTATGCTAGGCTGAGGCTGAGGCTTAGACGGAGACTGAAGACTAGGCTAGGCTGAGGCTAAGGATGGGCTTTGACTATGCTTTTAGGCTAGGCTGAGGCCCGGGCTTGGCTGGCTCAGGCTGATGCTTCGGCTCGGCGGAGGCTGGCGCGTAGGCTCAGGCTGATGTGCAGGCCTGGCTTAGGCGATGCCCGGGCTGAAGCTTAGGCTAGGCTGAGGCTGCGGCTTGGGCATAGGCCAGGCTTGGGCTGGGCAGAAGCTAAAGCTGGGCTGAAGCAGAGGCAGAGGCTAGGCTGAAGCTGAGGCTAGGCTGAGGCTGAGCTTTAGGCTTAAGCTTAGGCTAGGCTTCGGCCAAATGTTGGCTGGGGGCTTGAGCTAGGCTAGGCTGAGGTTTTGGCTGGGCCAAGGCTGAGGTCTAGGCTGATAACGGCGGAGAAAGAGAGAGAGAGAGAGAGAGGGAGAGAGAGAGAGAGAGAGGAGAGAGAGAGAGGGGCAGCGCAGAAGAAAAGCATCGCGGGTATACCGCGCCGGTACCAGCAGCAAGCAAACGACGCGCTCTGCCTCCCACAGAACAAGTCCTTCAAAACGCAGGGGGGGGATTCGGCCCCGAAGCCCGCGGCGCCACCCAAACATATTCCCCAAACGAAGGACAAAACGGATTCCCTCCCACACTGCCACCACACAGTATTTATCTACGCGGCGCCGCGCAAAGAAAGTCCCCCAGCTGGATCTGCAAGATGACTGCACCAAAGGCCAACATGATTCGCCCCCCCCCAAAAAAACGATTCACTCAACGCCACCCAAATAGATTCCCCCAGCTGGACCTGAGGATGTCATCGCCAGAATCAACTAAACGAACTCCTCCCCCCATGCATATTCCTATAATTATACATCCTGTAAGGAAAAATCCCCCCCGGATGGCCCACGCCCCCCCCCCACATACCTTCTTGGACGGCCGCCCTTGGCCCCCGGGCCCCTTTCCAGCGGACTTCCAAGCCTTCCAGGTCACCGAGATGGGGCGAAACGCTCTTAATGGCTCCCCAACGGCCCAAGACGCCAGAGGACGGCGGCCTAAGATAGCCTCATATGACACCGCGACCGCGCCGAGGCGACCCAAGACGGCCCAAGAGGCACCCAAGAGGCCCCCCAAAAGGGCCCCGTGAGGCCAAAATCGCCCCATTTCCATCGTAAAAGACACATTCTCAACAGATTCGCCTCTTGGCCTTTCATAACGTCCAAGTCGGCCCAAGAGACTCCCAAGACGGCCCAAGAGGCTCCCAAGAAGGCCCCGAAAACCAAGTTCAAATTTCAAGCCTTCGGCTTCAAGAGGCCCATAGGCCTATAGGATGCCCCCAGAGGCCCCCAAGAGGCCCCACGGGGCCCCAAGAGGCCCCTAAGCGGCCCCCAAAAAGGCCCCCAGGCGGCCCCCAAGAAGCTCCCATGAGGCCCCCAGGACGCCCCGAAAAGCTTCCAAGAGCCCCCTCCCCGGACGCCCCGAGCCACTCCTGGCGATCGCGAGGCTTCTGACAAGGAGAGGCGACGAACGGCCTTCCTGACGCGTTCTTGGGCCGTCTTCGAGCTGAAGGTGCCCCAATCAAGGCCCAACAGGTCCCAGAAACGCCCAAGGATAGCTTCCCCGGGGTTCCCAAGAAACCCTCCAGAAACAACTGACCGGGAGACGCACCCAACCCTTTGTACACAAGAGGCGACTATACCCAGGACCGTTCATTTCCAACTTACGCCTTGAAGGATTCGCAGTATCCTTGAACGCGTCGCCAAAGAACGTGAGGCCGCAGACCAGTGTTCCCCATCCACGGGATCACTCTTGCGACTCGTATCATCGGAAAGAGGGCGATCACGATCTGACAAAGGAGCAATGACGAGGGGCCCACGAACGTGGCGACAGCTTCGCTGTTCGAAGCCCCCCGGGACGGCGAGGCCTCATTCTGGTCTGCGGATCACGCCACTCCGCTGGACCCGCCAGCGGCCCACGAAGGTAGCGACAGTTTCGCGCATCGCAGCCCCCCACTCGTTCCCTCGTTCCTTTCCCAGTTTATCCTTCTCCTCTTCCTCCTGTTCTGACTCCCTCGTCGTCCTATCTCGCCCTCCTCGTGTCATTCTCCTCCCCCCTCTGTCCTCTCCTCCCTCCCTCTCTCTCTCTCTCTCTCCCTCCTCCTTTCCTCCTCACCTTCCCCGACCGTCTCTCTCCCTTCTTCCTCGCCCTCCTCTCCTCTTCTGCCCTTCATATGATTTCCTCCTCTTCTTTCCCGATCGTCTCGCTGCAATGCTCTGCCCTCTCAGAGGGCTACTGATTCCCAAGGGAAGCGCGACGACCATGCAGCATGCAGTCTGTTTGGCCCGGGGGAAGTCCAGGGACAAGTTTCGGGTGCGTCTTTGCGGAGGGAGCGGAGGGGGCGGAGATTCTCGATGGACAGGAAGGGAGGGGAGGAAAAGGAGGAGGAGGAGGAGGAGGACACAGAGGAGGAGGAGGAGGAGGAGGAGGAGGAGGAGGAGGAGGAGCAGGAGGAGGATAGGTGACGAGCGAGGGAGGGAGGGGAGGAGGGAGGTTTCTACCCCTTTTGCGGGACCGATTGTGAGCGCATTTGCTTTCACCCTCACTCTTACCCGATTTTCTGGGGCCCGCCCAACGCAGCAAAGGCGTCCGAGGAAGCCCGCATCGCCCACGTCTTTTCCAACCGTCCGTTTTTCCACTGTTTCCTCTAACCCATCATCAGTGACTATGGCCTCGTCGCGGTATGTCGCCGTCTCCCAAAAAAAAATGCTTATGACCCGTCCGGGACTTATGACCGCGACCCCTCTCATGGTCATCCTGTGCTTGCAGACATCATTCATTCACAGAGTGTTTGGGTGCGCGTGGGCGCAGGACCAAGATTGAGGCGAAGCGAAGCGAGCCCTCAAATCTTGTATATATATACACCTATACGACCACCCTTCGGGTGATAAGGAGGTTCGGGGGGGGGAACCAACGTCTCACTCGATCGGTCTCACTATCGATTGCAGTATCGATCTCACTATCGGTCTCGCTCGATCGATCTCACTCGATCGATCTCACAATCGATTTCATTTGATCTATCTCATTCGATCGATCTCACAATTGATCTCACAATCGATCTCACAATCGATCACACAATCGATCTCGCATTCGGTCTCAATATTGATCTCACTATCGATATCACAATCGCTCTCGCAACCAACATCATCATCATCAACATCATCAACATCAACATCATCACCAACATCGTCATCATCATGAGGGCACCGTCATCATCATCATCATCATCATCATCATCATCATCATCATCATCATCATCATCATCATCATAAACATCATCATCAACGTCAGCATCACCATCGGGACAACATCATCATCATCATCATCATCATCATATTATCATCAACATCATCATTATCATCGGGACACAGTCATCGATCGTCATCATCATCAGCATCATCAGAATCATCATCATAAACGGGACACCATCATGATCACCATCGTTCTCATCATCAACATTATCATCAACATCGTGATCATCCTCGGGACACCATCATCATCATGATCATCGCATCATCATCATCATCGACATCATCATCATCAACAACATCATCATCATCATTGGGGCACCATCATCATCATGAGCAACATCATCAACAACATCGTCATTATCATTATTATCACCATCGGGCAGCCATCAACATCACCATCATCATCATCACCATCATCATCATCAACATCGTCATCGGGACACCATAATCATCATCAACAACATCATCATCATCAACATCATCATCGCCGGGACACCATTTCCATCCACATCATCATTACCAGCATCATCGGAAACATCATCATCATCATCAGGACACCATAATCGTCATCATCATCAACATAATCATCCTGAGCATCATCATCCTCATCATCGGGACACTATCATCATCATCATCGACACCATCATCAACATCATCGTCATCTTCATCGGGACACCATCATCATCATCTCATCATCATCATCATCATTATCATTATCATCATCATCATCATCATCTCATCATCATCATCCTCGCGGGACACCGCGGGACACTGGCGGGACACCGCGGGACACCGCGGGACACCGCGGGACACCGGCGGGACACCGCGGGCCACCGGCCGCCTGGAAGGGAGTCATTTGGTCCGGCCGCGCCTCAGCCACACGGGACACCAGCAGGACACCGGCGGGACACCGCGGGCCACCGGCCGCCCGGAAGGGAGACATTTGGTCCGGCCGCGCCTCAGCCACAGGAGACTTTTTCTCGCCCGCCCACGCAGCTTCGCCTCGCCCGCACGGCACGCACGAACACGAAACCGAAACCGACTTCCCGGTAGGGGGGCTTTCCGTTCCACTTCGATCTCACCCCCTCACCTCCGATATACCTATACGACCACCCCCTTCGGGTGATAAGGAGGTTCGGGGGGGGAGGAACCAACGTCTCACTCGATCGGTCTCACTATCGATCTCACTATCGATCTCACTATCGGTCTCGCTCGATCGATCTCACTCGATCGATCTCACAATCGATCTCACTCGATCTCACTCGATCTGTCTCACACTCGATCTCACTCGATCATCATCATAATCATCATCATCATCATCATCATCATCGTCCTCATCATCATCAGCATCATCATCAGCATCACCATCATCATCATCATCAGCATCAACATCAGCATCAACATCATCAGCAGCATCATCATCAGCATCACCATCATCATCATTATCATCATCATCGTCATCACCATCATCATCATCATCATCATCATTATCATCTCATCATCATCATCATCATCATCATCAACATCATCATCATCATCATCGCGGGACACCGGCGGGACACCGGCGGGACACCGCGGGACACCGCGGGACACCGCGGGACACCGGCGGGACACCGCGGGCCACCGGCCGCCCGGAAGGAAGACATTTGGTCCGGCCGCGCCTCAGCCACACGGGACACCAGCGGGACACCGGCGGGACACCGCGGGCCACCGGCCGCCCGGAAGGGAGAAATTTGGTCCGGCCGCGCCTCAGCCACAGGAGACTTTCTTCTCGCCCGCCCACGCAGCTTCGCCTCGCCCGCACGCACGGCAAGCACGAACACGAAACCGAAATCCATTTCCCGGTAGGGGGGCTCTCCGTTGCACTTCGATCTCACCCCCTCACCTCCGATATATAAATATAATATATACATACCTATACGACCACCCTTCGGGTGATGCGGAGGTTGGGGGGGGGGAACCAACGTCTTACTCGATCGGTCTCACTATCGATCTCACTATCGATATCACTATCGGTCTCGCTCGATCGATCTCACAATCGATCCCACTCGATCGATCTCACTCGATCGATCTCACAATTGATCTCACAATCGATATCACAATCGATCTCGCATTCGGTTTCAATATCGATCTCACTATCGATATCACAACCGCTCTCACAATCAACGTCATCATCATCACCATCATCAACAACATCATCAACATAAACATCATCACCAACATCGTCATCATCATGAGGACACCGTCATCATCATCATCAGCATCATAAACATCATCATCATCAACGTCAGCATCATCATCGGGACAACAACATCATCATCACCATTATGGTCTCATCATCAACATCATCATCATCATCATTCTCATCGGGACACAACCATCGTCATCATCATCAGCCGCATCATAATCATCATAATCAGGACACCATCATGATCACCATCGATCTCATCATCAACATTATCATCAACATCGTCATCATCCTCGGGACACCATCATCATCATGATCATCGCATCATCATCATCATCGACATCATAATCATCAACAACATCATCATCATTGGGGCACCATCATCATCATGAGCAACATCATCATCAACATCGTCATTGTCATTATTATCACCATCGGGACACCATCAACATCATCATCATCATCATCACCATCATCATCATCAGCATCATCATCGGGACACCATAATCACCAACATCATCATCATCAACATCATTATCGCCAAGACACCAATTCCATCAACATCATCATCACCAACATCATCGGAATCATCATCATCATCATCATCATCATCATCGGGACACCATCATCGTCATCATCATCAACATAATCAGCATGAGCATCATCACCCGCATCGTCGGGACACTGTCATCATCATCGACACCATTACCAACATCATCATCATCATCATCATCATCATCATCATCATCATCATCTTCATCGGGACACCATCATCATCATCATCTCATCATCATCGTCATCATCATCATCATCATCATCATCATCTCATCATCATCATCCTCGCGGGACACCGCTGGACACCGGCGGGACACCGCGGGACACCGCGGGACACCGCGGGACACCGCAGGACAGCGGCGGGACACCGCGGGCCACCGGCCGCCCGGAAGGGAGTCATTCGGTCCGGCCGCGCCTCAGCCACACGGGACACCAGCGGGACACCGGCGGGACACCGCGGGCCACCGGCCGCCCGGAAGGGAATAATTTGGTCCGGCCGCGCCTCAGCCACAGGAGACTTTTTCTCGCCCGCCCACGCAGCTTCGCCTCGCCCGCACGGCACGCACGAACACGAAACCGAAACCGATTTCCCGGTAGGGGGGCTCTCCGTTCCACTTCGATCTCACCCCCTCACCTCCGATATATATATATATATACACACACACATACATATATACACACCCAGCGCCGCGCAAACATATTCCCCAACCAGACCTTCAAACATCATTACAACAAACAACAAAACAGACCCCCCCCGCTGACTAGACTTACGTATACGACCACCCTTCGGGCGATATACGACCACCCTTCGAGTGATAAGGAGGTTCGGGGGGGGAACCAACGTCTCACTCGATCGGTCTCACTATCGATCTCAGTATCGGTCTCACTATCGGTCTCGCTCGATCGATCTCACTCGATCGATCTCACAATCGATCCCACTCGATCGATCGCACTCGATCGATCTCACACTTGATCTCACAATCGATCTCACAATCGATCACACAATCCATCTCGCATTCGGTCTCAATATCGATATCACTATCGATATCACAATCGCTCTCACAATCAACGTCATCATCATCATCAACATCATCAACATCAACATCATCACCAACATCGTCATCATCATGAGAGCACCGTCAGCATCATCATCATATACACCATCATCAACGTCAGCATCATCATCGGGACAACATCATCATCATCACAATCATCATCTCATCATCAACATCATCATCACCATCGGGGCACAGTCATCGTCATCATCATCAGCAGCATCATCATAATCACCATCATAATCGGGACACCATCATGATCACCATCGTTCTCATCATCAACATTATCATCAACATCGTCATCACCCTCGGGACACCATGATCATCGCATCATCATCATCATCGACATCATCATCAACAACATCATCATCATTGGGGCACCATCATGATCATGAGCAGCATCATCATCAACATCGTCATAATCATGATTGTCATCATCGGGACACCATCAACATCATCATCACCATCATCATCATCAGCATCATCATCGGGACACGACAATCATCGTCATCATCATCATCAACATCATTACCGCCCGGACACCATTTCCATCAAGATGATCATCACCAACATCGTCGGAATCAGCATCATCATCATCATCATCGGGACACCATCATTGTCATCACCATCAACATAATCATCATGAGCATCATCATCCTCATCATCGGGACACTATCATCATCATCGACACCATCATCAACATCATCATCTTCATCGGGACACCATCATCATCATCATCTCATCATCATCATCAGCATCATCATCATCATCTCATCATCATCATCATCATCATCATCATTATCATCATCCTCGCGGGACACCGCGGGACACCGGCGGGACACCGCGGGACACCGCGGGACACCGCGGGACACCGGCGGGACACCGCGGGCCACCGGCCGCCCGGTAGGGAATAATTTGGTCCGGCCGCGCCTCAGCCACACGGGACTTTCGCGGGACACCGGCGGGACACCGCGGGCCACCGGCCGCCCGGAAGGGAGACATTTGGTCCGGCCGCGCCTCAGCCACAGGAGACTTTTTCTCGCCCGCCCACGCAGCTTCGCCTCGCCCGCCCGCACGGCACGCACGAACACGAAACCGAAATCGATTTCCCGGTAGGGGGGCTCTCCGTTCCACTTCGATCTCACCCCCTCACCTCCGACACACCGTGCGGCGCAAACATATTCCCAAACGAGACTTGATAATATCTCTGCATCGGATGGCAAAACGGAATCCCCTTCCCCAGAAGATCCACCCAACAACACGCAAACAACACCCCCAAGCCAGATATCATAGCATGACGACAACAACCGACCAAACGAACTCCCCCCCGTCTGGAACATCCACGCAACGTCGCGCAAACAGATCCCTCCAACCAACTTCAAGTGTCACTGTAGCAACCGCCAAACCAAATTCGTCCGTCCCACAATATCCGCGCGACGCCACGCAAACAAATCCCCCAACAAACGGCCAAACGACTTCGATCCCCTCCACCACCGCTAACCCACACAATATCCACGCAACGCCGCACAAACACAGTCCTGCAAAAACAAAACTGCCCCCAAAAGATAGATCCACGCAACACCACGGAAATACGCCCTCCCAGCCAGACATGAAAACATCACTGTGAACACTGGGAAATGAATTCGCCCCCCCAAAAAATACCAACGCAACGCCACGCAAACATATCCCCCCAGCACGCGACAAAACTAATCCTTCTCCACACGCACAATCCACGCACCGCCGCGCAAACAAATTCTCCCAGACGGACCTTAGAAAACCACTGCGCCGATTGGCAAAAGGAATCCCCCGCTCCCGCACGATCTACGGACCAAAATATTCCCACCGCCAAAACTTCAAATATCATTGCAGCGAACGGCAACAACAAATCCCCCCTTGTAGACTATCCACACCGCGCAACGCAAACATATTCCCCAGCGAAATCTTGGAACGTCTCTGCAACAAGCGGCACAACGAAATCCCCTCACCCACCCAACTATCCACCCAACACCACGCAAGCAACATCCCCAGGCCAGACCTTATAACATCACCACAGCAACCGACCAAACGCATCTCCGCATCGCAGCGCCGCGCAACCATATTCCCCCAACAAGCGACATAACGAAGTCCCCCCCACGGAATATCCATGCAAGGCCGCGCCAGCAACATCCGCCAGCGAGACCCTAGACGAGCACCGCATCAAATGGCCAAACGACCCCCCTGTTAAAATATCCACGCAGCGTCGTGCCAACCGATCCCCCCAGCCGGAAATTCATAGCACCACTGCAATCAACAGCATGAATTCTCCCCGTCCTAGAAGATCCACACAGCGCCGCGCAAACATACCCCTCCAGCCAGGCCTTTAGAGTTTCACTACAACTAGCGACAAAACTAACCCACCCCTTCCCACCTAGGTCCACGCAACGCCGCGCAAACCGATACCCCCCTAGCCGGACATCATATCATAACGATAACAAAGGACAAAACGAAACCCATCCCCCCAACATATCCACGCAGCGCCACGCAAACATACTCCCCAGTCAGATCTTCACCTACTGCGGCAACAAGCGACACAACGAACCACCCACACACAACATCCACATAGCGCCACGTACACATATTTCCCCAACCGACCCTTACACTTCCACTCCCACAAACGGCAAACAAGAGTCGCCCTTCTATCCACGCAGCAGCACGCAAACGACTCCCCTAGCACCGCAACGAACAACAACACGGACCCAATATCTCCCCGACAAGATCCACGCAACGCCGCGCAAACGTATCCGCCTGGTCGGACCTAATAATACCATTACAACGCACGGTGCGACACATCTCCCCGACCCAAAATCAACTCAACGCCGCGCAAACACATCCTTCCAGCCGGATAAGAGGATATCAGTACAATAAACAATCAAACTAACCACTCCTCCCCGAGAGTGGCCATGCAGCGCCACGCAAACAGACAGCCAGGCCTTCCAATACCACTACATCAAGCGATGGAAACGAATTCCCCCGCAAATTTTCCACAACGCGTGACGCAGTCAGAACCCTCAACGAGATACGACCACAACAACAAGCGACAAACCGAAACCCGCTCCCCAAAGATCCACCCAACGCGACGCAGATAAAATCTCCCCCAGCCCCCAACAAGCGACAAAAACGAATTTCCCCAGCCCATCACCATTAACCCATACAATATCCACGCAACGCCGTGCAAACAAAGCACCCTAGCCAGAGCTGAAACTCCGCCCCGTGCCTGCGGCACATTCAAGCATGGAAGAATTCCAAGGGCTGTCTGGCATGGTTGCTGTAGTCTTCTATAGGGACCCCCCATCCACCCCTCACGCCCAGGTGGCTGCACCACCCCTACTCCCGGGGGGGGGGTCCCTAGGCGGCCATGGCGCCTCCCTGGGGCTCTCCTCTCCAAGACGGTCCAAGATGGCCCCGAGTCGCCGAACAATCGCTCGAAGACGCCCAAGATGGCCTCAAGATGGCACAAGAGGGGGCTCCAAGACGCCCCAAGAGGCCTCCGAGAGGCCTCCCAAGAGGGCCCCCAGATGCAAACATCATTGATTTGCCTTCGGTTTTTTTAATAGGATTTGGGCGCTCTCGCCTTTTCGGCTTTCCGACGCCGCTCCAAGACGGTCCAAGAGGCCCCCAAGACTACCCCCAAACGGCTCAAGAGCCCAATAGGCCTCCAGGACGGCCCCAAGACGGCCTACGAGCGCCCCAAGACGGCTCAAGAGGCGCCCAAGATGGCCCAAGAGGGCCCCAAGACGGCCCGAAAAGGCGCTCAAGAGAGGAAACACGAACCGAAAATCCGAGCCTTCCGCCCAGAGAGGCCCCCAGGAGGCCCCAAGAGGCCCCCTAGAGGCCCCCAGGATGCCCCAAGAGGCCCCCAAGAAGCCCCAAAGAGGCTCCGAGAGGTTCCGAAACGGCCCCCAAGAGGCATCGAAACTGCCTCCAAGAGGCCCCCGAGAGGCCTCCCACGAGATCCCAACAAGCATCCCAGAGGCTTCACGCCCACAACTCAGGCACGGTGGCTGGACTCGCCGTAGGCAGCTGGATAGTACTGCAGACAATGACAACGCGAATTCACCCCAAAACATATCCGTGCAGCGCCACGCAAACCTATTCCCCAAACCGCACCGTAGAAGATTACTACAACGACCCACAAAACGAGTCCCCCCCCAAACTGTCCACGCCACGCCACGCAAACAGCGTGCCCCAGCCGGAGCTTCAAAGGCCACTGCAACCAACGACACATCGAATGCCCCCTTCTACGATATCCCCGCAGCGCCACGCATACAGATCCCCCCAGCAAGCGACACAACTAATTCCCCTCCGCACCCAACCCAATTCATCCACGCAGCGCCGCGCAAACACATTCCCCCAAAAGGACATTGAAATTACCTTGCGACACACTCAACCCTTTCTACACCTGTGGCGACGATACACAGGACCGATCAATACAAACGAACATGTTGAAAGACCCGCAGTGCTCGACGACTGTGGCGACAATTGCGCACTTAGCAGCCCCCTCAGGGAGCCGCGAGGTCTCGGCTGGGTGCGTTTAAACTCTCCTTCGCTGGACCTCCCAGGAGCCCACGTAAATGGCGACAATTGCGCAGATCGCAGCCCCCTCGCGAGGTCTCTGCTGGGTGCGTTTACAACTCCCCTCCGCTGGGCCTCCCAGGAGCCCACGAAAGCGGCGACGGTAGCGCAGATCGCGGCCACCCAGGGAGCCGCGAGGTCTCGACTGGGTGCGGGAGCCCACGAAACTGGCAGCAACTGCTCAATTCGCAGCCCCCCCAGGGGAGCCGCAAGGTATCGGCCAGGTGCGTTTAAAACTAAACTCCGCTGGGTGCGCTTTGCTTGATTTCTGAGGGGCTGCCCCTGCGTCGCAGTTGGCCGTTCCTGATCGGTTCTCTGTCCACTCCCGCTCGGTGCTCTGTGGCTGGTGCCCTATGCTTGCTCTGTCCATTGCTGTCGGCCGTTCCTGTTCAGCGCTTTATGGCCGCTCCAACTCGGTGTCCTATGCATTGGTGCCCCGGTGCTTTGGTGCCACATGATAAAAGCCAACCCAACAACCTACCAATCGAGTGCGCCAATCAATGGGAACGTCCTCGGTCAATCTGAGAGGCTTTGTGCACGTCGCAACACATTGAACATGACGAACCACATGATCAAACGTTAGTCCGCCGCCTCCACTTCCTCCTCCCTCCGTCTGCCTCCATCTCCCTCCATCCATCTACCTGCTTCTCCTCACGCGCTCTCCTCATCCTCGTCCTCTACCCCTCCTCCTTCCGTTCACTTGAACTCATCTCCAGTCCTCCCGTTCCCTTTCGTCTCCTCATTTCCATCGCTCTCTCATCTCCCTCCCTCTCCCCTCGTCCTCCCGTTCTTCTATCCCTACCTCCGTCCATTCCTCATACCTCATTTCTCCGTCCCTCCCTCTTCCTCCTTCTCCTCCCTCTTCCTCAGCCCTCCTCTTCCTCATTCCCCTCTCCCTCATACTCCAAAAGCTCCTCCTCCTCCTCCTCGTGCGGAATGGAGAAGGCGGCTCGAAGAGCCCAAGCAAGTGGCGCGAGAACCAGCGCGGGGGGCGTCTGGATCCGGCCGGACGGAGCGGCGGTGGATGTGCCGCAGGGCCACGAGCAGCTGCTTCGTGTAGGCCCGCACGGCCTTCAGTGACATGCCCTCGCCCTCGTGGCGGGCGCAGCGTCGCGCGTGCCAGAACGGACAGGGTGTCACGCGGACCAGATGTGGGGACGGCCCCGAACACCTCCCCGTTCTCCCCAGAAGCCCTCCTGCTGCTGCTCGTCCGCCAGCTCCTCCACCTCCCTCCTCCCTCCTCCGCCCTCCCTCCTCACTCCTTCTCGTCCCTCCTCCTTCCAACCTGCTCCTTCGTTCCCGTGTCCTTCCTTCGCTCTGGACGTCTCTCCGCCCTTCCGCCCTCTCCCCTCTCGCCCCCTCCGCTGCGCCATACCCCCTTTCACTCCTCCTCGTCCTCCTCGTCCTCCTCGACCCCTCGTCCCCTCCACGTCCTCCTCCTCGTGGATGTCGTCCTCCTCTCGCTCCTTCTCCTCCCTCCCCATGTTGTCCTGCCTCCCCTCCGCGTCTGCCCCCCCAGCCGATCCGTCGCCTTGGTGTACTTCTGCTGTGCAACCCTGAGGTTGTCCCACATGCACTCGAATACCTGGCCCCTGCCCTGATCAGCAGGGCAGGGGAACCGTGACGAAGGGGGGGAGCTGGATTAGGACGAAGAGGGCGAGAGTTGGAATGCAACTACTGCTGGACTGCCCAAGAATCCAGGAAACAACTAATCTGCATGCAACATGTAGAAACATAGGTGCTGCGACATACGTGAAACATGCTTCCGAAGCATGCTCGTATGAGTACCGTTCGCTGGATTAGCGAAGTGGCGCCGCCACGCCGCCGAAACAGTTTGTATTCGAGGTCACAAGTGCGATGGCAGCGGAGGCGGCGGTACGACGGGAAAGCAGAGAAGGGGTCAGAGGCAGCAGCAACGTCACTGGCAGGAACAACGATTCAAAGAAAACGACGACGGGACCGAAGAAACCCACGCATGAGGAGCAAGAGGGGGAGCAGGTGTGTGACATCGCATGGGGAATCACATTGGAGGAAGGGGGGTGCAGAGGACGGAAAGGGCGGCAACTGGAACTTGAATGGGGGCAGCGGCAGGAACAGCCTCGATGGGCCTGCTGAGAACGGGCTATTGGCGGGTGCGACGCGGGGGAGACAGAAACACGACGGGGACAGGGCAAGGAGGTGGCGGGCCCCGGCCGCATGAAGCCAATCTTTGCGACCCAAGCACTTATCCAAGCGTGTTTGCGATCCAAGCTGGAGCATTTGCAGCGCCTATTTGAAATAAGTAAAAATTAGGTGACCGAAATAGGCGAATCCCCTGGAGACATTTGCGGCGCCTCTTTGAAATATGTAGAAAGTACGCGGCAGAAATAGGCGAGATGCCCACCGACTTCGCGCACCTATTTTTCACACATGTGTTGCACATGTGTTGCATATTTGTTGCACGCAATGCAAGGCCACATAAGTAAGCAACACATGGAATCCGCGGGGCGCGCCTATTATTTCATTAAGCTATAAACCAAGCAAGGCGAACCGTACGCCCGCCGCGACCGGTGAACATGCCAAAACCTAAGCGCGACATGACGCGTTCCCCGGGGCAGCTGGCGGGGGCGAAGCAACACAGCGCGACGCCCCCGGGGGTCCGGCGACGGACTGCGGCTGCCCCAAGCACCATCTCGTTGAGACTTGGCTGCCCCGATACGCAACACGCAACACGTAGCGTATGGATACGGAGCTCAAAACACGTAGGACTGAAACGTGGGTCTGAAGCGATACGTCCGCCAATGCGTGGGCCAATACGTGGAGCCAACACGCAACGTATTGACACGGAGGTCTTGAACACGGGACGTGTTGCGCATCAAAACGGGCGCATCGAGGCAGCTAAAGCGCCTCTTCACGCCAGGAGGGTGGGGGGACGGGCGGGGGCGCAACGCCAAACGAGGGGCGCAGCCACGCGGGTCACCAGAGAGGCGGCGTGAACCCAGGAGCGGGGCAGCGCATCCCGCCGGCCCTGTCGGCGAAGGTCGTCTAACGAGTTCCTTACCTCTTCAAACAGAAGATTTCCCTGTCGGGGATGGGGGCGCCCCTTGTCTCGAACCCCCTTCTTGGGGGTCCGGGCTAAGGGGGCGGGGTAAACAGAGTGCCCAGGATGGCTCCAAGAGGGCCCCATGCGCCAAGATTCAAGATGGCCGACGATACGGCTCTAGATAGCCCGACAATGGTCAGGATGGCTGCAGAACGCATGATCGCCCTGGGCTGCCATGACAATCGCCTTTCCTTGCAAGGCAATCGCTGCGCGACGTATGCATCGCATTCGCCTGGAGCCCGTACACTATAACATTCCTATATTTAGATTACATGTGGTGAGTATATGTTGATAGCCATTTGTTTTCGCAACCTATTTTCTGGCCACTTTGAAACTATCCAGCATACCAGTGCCTTTCCATAGTAATCCAGAAGCCGCATTAAAGTGATCATTTGTTTTTTGGCCCCCCCTCTGTCACAGAGGGGGTCAAATATGCCCCCCCCTCTGTCACAGAGGGGTTCCCAGATGCCCCCCCTCTGTCACGGAGGACCTCGTTCTGGGTGCTCTTCTGCCACGGGAGCCCCCGATACGATTGGAGACGATAAAATGTGATAGCGGGATGGGGGATTGGAGGGGGAGGGAGAAGAAAACGATGAAGGAGAGGAGGCAACGACAGCACCGATGAAAGCACCGATTCTTTTTCCTTCTCCGCTCGGGCAGCGGTCGCCGAGCACGACGGCGCGCGCGAGTCGCCGCCGCTCACGATGCATTGGCAAGGCCTCCGCTGCTGCGGAGGGTCGACGTTCGGCCGATGAGGCCTCCCTCCGCTGCTGCGGAGGGGCGGCTCCTGTGCGATGGTTCAACTAAGCTTTTTCCAGGGATTGGTTTCGGGGGGGGGTTCGACCCACCTCCAAGTCGTGGTCGCGACCTCCCAGTGCCCCTGGCCGCTACTCCACCCACTGTGGCTGCTCCACCAGTCACTGGGGCGTTGGTCGCTGCCGAATGCAACTTGCATGTCGCGCCAGGCGGAGTCGACCATGCGGTCCTGCAGCGAGGAAGCCTCGCCGCTCGGCTGTTGCCACTCGCGCTCCTCGCCCTCCTTGGTGCGCCACCACTCATCCCTGCGCCACTCCTCGTCTGTTGGTTGCTGCCGTGGCGTTTGTGGCCTCCGCTGCTGCGGGGGCTCTGGCGGCTCGTGGCCGAGGGCAGCGATCGCGTCCGAGATGTAGATGGCGGCGCCGCGCTGCCCTCGCTGCTCCAGCGGCGCAGGCCCTGGAGATGGGCACTGCGGGGTCGGCTGCCACCTGGGGGGTGATAAATAATTATTTCTATATCCCCTCCCTGTCAACTCCCGCCCCTCCCCGACACTCATTTCCTTATGTCATCCCTCGTCCTGCTCAGCCTATTCCTCATTCCCTCTCCTCCCTCCTGCCCTCCCCGTGCTCCACCGCCCCTCTCCCCCCCTCCCCCTTTCAACCCCCCGCCGCGACCTTCCATCGCCAGCCGCGGGCATGTCGCGGCCGTCGTCCGCGCTTTCGTCTGCCCATCTTGGTGGGCGCCACGCCTGTTGGGCGCGCTCGTCTTGCTCGTCCCTCTCGCTGTGCTGCTCTGGTGCCTGGCGCTCGGGTCCGTGCTGCTCGGGCGGCAGCGGCGCCCTGAGCGCAGCTGCCAGCTGTTTCTGGGCGCGCCTGTCTTTCTTCTCTTTGGCTCTCTCCTGCTTCCTCCCCGGCGAACGCACGCTGGCCATGCGCATTTGGAACAGGAGAGGGTAGTGGGCGCCGCCGTGCCAGCGCCCCTCCACCTCCACGGTCTCTGGCGGGAACGTCTTCTGCAACGCGCGGAAGAGGGTCACCTCGCGATTACTAGAGAAGCGGTGGTCCCCTCTAGCCTCAGCCTCGGCGCGCCTCAGTTTCTCACTCTCCTTCTCTTGGATCTTGCGTTGGCATTCCTCTGACTGAGTCAGTAAATCCTGGAGGTGCTCGCGGGCGTCTTTTTTCGGGTAGTAGCAAGAGTAAGGCATCCCAGGGCCTCCGTTCTGGCTGTGGTGCCAGTACGTCGGCTGCGATGATGGGCTGGTGGCGGCCCCCGCTGCTGCGGGGGCCTCTGCCTTGCTTCTGTTACGGTACCCGATCTCACCGATCACCGACTTGCGTGCGAAGAGCAACCCCGTCTCGTCTCTGTCGTGCACGGCGCTCAGCGGCCAGCACAGGGTGTACTCGCCAGGCCTGTTGAGAACGAAGATGCCGCAGCTGTCCAAGCACGGAGTGCCGTCCAATCCGCGCCAGAAGTACGCTGCTGCCGTCTCCAATCGCATGCCTAGACCCCGAAGACTCGGCAGCGTCTGTGTGAGCGCCATGTTGAAATCCCCACAAAGGATGTCAACGCTGTTGTCCTGCAAGATGGTCGCCAACCTCGGCCACCACGTCTTGTGAGCCTCGTTAAAGCCTCTGGAATTTTTCGCCGTGTCGCGGTGGAGGTGCACCGCGCACGCCCGCACTTTCGAGCCGAAGTGGGCGTAGGTTTGATCGAAGTAGAGCTCAACCACCATGATCCTCGAGAACGCTTCCATCTTGCGCCCTCTTGCTGTTCTGTAGTGGCCGTCGACACTCCTTTCCCAGTGGAGCAGCCGCATTTCGTAACACAGATTTGCGCGCGCAGCGATGCACTAGGACTTGTCCTCACGCCCGCGCAGGGTCAAGTATTCGTACTCTGGTCGATTCTGGAGCTGTTGGCAATCGCCAACACTCGCAGCACGACTTCCTCTTGCTGTCGCCATCGCTGCTGCGGGGGCGACAAAAGGCCCACCGCTGCTGCTGCTTTGGCCCTCCGCTGCTGACGCCCCCGCTGCTGCGGGGGCGTCCGCCTGCAGCGGCGGTGGTCTCCCTGGCCGCTGTAGGATTGACTCCATCTGCTCCTCACATTCCGCAAAGCACGCCACGAGAGCAGGGCAATGCCGCAGCTGCAACTCAAGTCTCCGCCGCTGGTCCGCGTGGTTGGTCTCGCTCGGCATGGGGCCCCAGTTCCCGAACAGGACGGAAAGGTTGCCCACGTTGTCGTTCCGTGGCCTGTTCACGTCAGCCGCTCTTCTTTCGCAGAAGAACTTTGGCGGGACGGTGTCGCGAAGACGGCGTTCGCGCCGCTCGACGTCGTTGGGCGGCCTGCAGCCCCTAAATTCCTGAGGCTCTTCGTCGTCGCTCGGATCCACCACGGAGTCGCCTGGGCGGGTGCGCATCGTAGAAACTTCTGATCGCGCCGCCGCTGCTGAGCTTGAGACGCCAGGCCGCGCAGCCCCCGCTGCTGCGGGGGTTCTCTCTGGCACAAGGGCCCAAGGACCCTTCCAGGGTTCTGCCTGACCACCTACAGGTCGCCAAACCTTCCCAGATTTCGCTGTGAACACTGCCGTCAGTCGGCCCCGAGGCCCCGCTGCTGCGGGGCCCAATGGGCTGCTGCTGCTGCTGGCGGCCGCGGCCATCGCTCCCTGCCCCCGCGTTGCAGGGGGGGCGGCCGTCAGAGCCGAACTCCTGGGGCCGAAACGGCGGTGGAAGGAGGGGGGCGGGGCGAAGAGGAGGAAGACGGGGCGGATAGGGAAGGAAAGGGCGGGCAGAGAGAGAGGGAGAGAGAGAGAGAGAGAGAGAGAGAGAGAGAGAGAGAGAGAGAGAGAGAGAGAGAGAGAGAGAGAGAGAGAGAGGGAGAGAGAGACAGAGAGAGAGAGAGAGAGAGAGAGAGAGAGAGAGAGAGAGAGAGAGAGAGAGAGAGAGAGAGAGAGAGAGAGAGAGAGAGAGAGAGAGAGAGAGAGAGAGAGAGAGAGAGAGAGACGGACGACGATAACGAGAGAGAGAGAGAGAGATAGAGAGAGGAATGATATAATGACCAGGAGAGATCAGGGAGAAGGAGGGGGGAGAGCAGGAGGAGGGGCGGAGTGATCGACACCCGCGTGGTTTTCTCCCCCTGCCTGCTCTCCCCCTCCTCTCACCTCCTCCCCCGTCCCCCCTCCTCCCTGTTTCTTCTGCGCAAGGCCTGCGCTACGTCCGCGCGCGCACGCGGCACCTCAGTCGCAGGCAGGTGGAAGAGCAGTGGCTGCTGCCCGAACTCACACCCCGCGCCTCGCCGCTGCTGCGGCGGGCCGCGCCTCTCAGAGGCCCCCAGCTGCAGGGGGCGCAAGCGCCAGGGAGCCAGACAGACGGCGTCGCGTCTCACTGTGCACAAACATGCTGAAAGCTCTCGGGTTGCCCCCCAAGTACTCGTCTATGACGTTCTGCAACCATGTGGCAAACGTCTCCGGCCACTTTCCACCGAAGTCCTCCATGCCAGCGGCGTCCCATTCCCGCCGAAACCAGTCAAAATCTGACCGCTGAGCTGCAGAAAGCCCAGAACCCAAAATCGCAAGGCGATTCAGCGCGTCGTACCTCGACGTTCGACCCGCCACGCCTCCGCAGCTGCGAAGGCCCGCGCCCAGCTCGGATAACCCGACATGCTTCATCCTGTGTTTGATATCTATGGCTGCCTCTGCGTCTAAGAGTTTGGCTTGCTGTGTCCTCAGCAGCTTGCGCGCTTTCTTTACGTCGTCCCCCAGGCGGGTTAGCTCTTCTCTGCGCCGCGCCTCGACATCCCGCTGTCGTTTCTCGTTTCTGAGCGTCGCCTCGCGGGCGTCCTCGTATGCTGCGAGGGCTCGCTGAACCCCAGGATCTTCCTTCGACACTTCACGCACTCGCCTCCGTTCTTTCCGTAATTGCGTCTCCATGAACGTGGCCCCCGCGATGTCGCCCCAGCTGCGCAACTCCTCAGCGATCGACGAATACGTTCTCATCAATTCAGACGTCTGCTCCGCAGTTTCCATACGAGACGTCGACAGGCCAGGCGGTGCCTCCAGCGCGCTCTCCCCCGCCGCTGCTGCGGTGAGACTTTGATTGGCCCATTCGTAGTCAAACTCGCCAGCGGCGCTCCACCCGTCGTCGTCCTCGCTCCCATCATCTTCATCTCCTTCGAGGGCGTCGACGGAATTGCCACCCTCAGTGCCCCCGCTGCTGCGGAGACCCTCGGCTGCGTCTTCCGCCCCCTCCATGCCATGCCAAATCTTGTCGCCCTCGTCCAGAGCCGCGTCGTCTCCAAGGTTTGCGAACACGTCGTCGCAGTGGCCGCGTCGAGGGTGCGGGAGGACCAATCGCATGATGTCTTTGTAAGTCCATCTCAAGCGCCCCGCCTGCACCTCTTCTTCGACCTCCGCTACTGCGGCGGCGACCTTCTTACGCATCCCCAACTTTCTCCAGAAATGGCCTGCCTCCTTGCATATGCGCGCGTCCAAGTCCGCATCCCACAGATTTGCCTTGAAACCAGTTTCCCAGTACCCGTCTGCCGCAGCCAAGTGAAGACTCATTTGGGACATCACTTCCACCATCAAGTCAATGCATTCTAACTTGTCCAGCTGTGGGACGCACTGGCCCAGCCTCATGGCTCTCAGCAGCGCGGCTCCTTCTCTCTTCATGTACTCGCGCTTGGCGTGTTGATTCAGATGTGTGTCCACAGTTTGGAGGATTGGGGTTACGCCGCCCCCGTGCGGGATGAACGCGCACCCTCGAGACCAACATAGCTTACTCACATGCGGGGACAAGTGAGGGCCATGATCATCCGCCATCATAATTCTCCACTCCCGCTGCTGCGGAGGCTCTGGCAGATGAGGGAGGTGGCGGTCCAGGTACGCGAGCACGCACGGTGTCCGGTAAGACCCCTTGGTGCTGGTGGTCGCCGACACCCATCTGCCGAACCCTCGGCGCCGAAGGTGTTCGAGCAGGCGCGGCCTCAACTTCTCTCCTCCCCCCTCCGCCTTGAACATGCACTCCATCGGTGGGGGGCCTTCTCTCCGCAGTCGATCCTTGTCGCTCATTGTCATGAAATTGGCCGTCCACCGCTCCCGCACCGCGCCGTGGCACTCCACCAGTGGCACTTCGACCCCCGCTACTGCGAGGGTCCTCACGCCAGCTGATCCTGTTTCATTGTGGTGGAAAGGCGACTGGTCGAAGTTCTCCATCTCGGGATCCTGCTCGTTGAGTAGCACGCACGCGGCGCGCGCCCTAAACACGTTCAGCCAGCCTCGCTCGAGGCGCTCTTCCAAGACGGGCAGCGGGCACTTGTACTTCCTGTTCGGGTACCGCATGCTGAGGCCGTATTCCTTGCGCCAGGAGGCCCACCAGCGCGACCTCAACTCCACGGCGGCGGGTCGCTGCCCGATCCGCAGCTGCTGCGTGACGTACTCGCTCATGAGCTCCAACGCTTTGGTCTGGAGCATGCTTTGCGTGAACCTTGCTATCTTCGCTGGCTCTCTTTGGGTACTTCGCAGTCCACTTTTGATCATCTTCCAATCCACACTGTGCCGAATGGAACTCCACCATTCAAACAGAGCTTGCCGCAACCAAGGGCATTTTCGAGCTGGGCCCTGTCCCTGTTGTGGTATCCTTTTCCGCCCTTTCCACTTCAGGAGGCGCCCCTGCCCGTGCTGCTTCTCGTGTCCCCGCGGCTGCCGAACAGCCTCCGCTACTGCGGAGGCGTATTTCGACGACAGAAAAGCCTTGTGCCAGCGCCGCACAACGTGCGTGCGCTTCCTGAGAGGGAGACGGGACATGGAACCCCAGTCCCACGCATCCATGAATGAACGCGCCCCTCCATACGGAAAGCGGTCTCCAGGCGTCCAGCCTAAAGAGCGCATGTGCTCGTCGAAAGCACCCGCTATCTCCATCCTCGAGCACAGGAGCGACGGGACCACCACGCGCTTCTTGTTCTGGGCGGGGGCTTTGCGCTCGCAGCCGCGGTTCCTGTACCTCAAGAGCTGCTCCTCCCGCTCTGCGGGCATCAACTCCCGAGCTACGTCCAGGGCGCACGCAGCGTCTGTCAGTCCTGTCCACCATTGGATGGCTTGCACGAGCTCCTGACAGACAGCCTCGGCGTCGACTTCCACCACGGCCAAGTCCTCAGGCGGCGCCGCCGCTGCTGCGGCGGCAACGCCCTGTGCTCTCGGAGGGGCGGCGTGGCCAGGCTGCGGGACAAGTTCTTCGTCGTCTAAGACGCTCTGCAGGCGACGAAGCTCCTGGACGTCATCCTGCGTGACTTCTTGTGTCAGGACCATCGCGTCGAGGAGCCACGCCAGCCGCGCCCTTTGCACGATGTAGTCCGCGATGTCCTGGCGGGCGGGCATGGAGGAGGGGCAAGGAGACTCGGCGGGGAGGGCACGAGGGGAGAGAAGGGCGGGATGGGAGAGGCATGAAGGCAGAATGGGGAGACAAGGAGGGGAAGAGCATGTGGGGGCAGCAGAGATGGAAGCGAAGGATCAGGGTGGTCGGAGAGAGCAACTGTCCTGGCGGAGCTCCCTGCGAGACTCTCGCGTGGAAACCTCCTGGGTCATCTGCAACATGCAATCCAAACCGCAGTCCCCGTCTGCGACTGTGGACACGACGAACACACCGAGAGCCGAATAGAAACCGTCCACCGTCGAAGCATCTCCCGTGAAATCCACAAAGTCGGTGGAGACGCCTGCGATAAAATGATTGCATCGAAACAAAGGATACTCCTCCGACACGGGGGCCCAGTCAGGTGGCCCCGAGTCTCGGGGGACGGCGCAACGCGCGATCGCGTCCACCGCAGGCTCGCGGGTTAACTCCTCTAGTTTCCACGGCGGTAAGACAGCTTTGCAAAGGTCGACTCTGTTGCGTCCTTCCCACACGTAGACGCGCACCTTCCGCAACAGCGCAAAGATTACGAAAGCAGAATATCCTATCCACTCTCGGCCTCCCCCCGGCCTTCCGCGAATGCTGCGCGACAGCTTCGTCAATTTCTCGAAGCACCTCTGGCCTTGTTCTGAAAGTGCCCCTGCAGGCGCCCCCGCTGCTGCGGGGGCGCCTGCAGGGGCAACCGCAGCGCCTGCTGCCGCGGCTGTCTGTTCACAGGCGGTAACTGCCGCAACTTCCGCCCCTGGAAGCACGGGTTCCGCTACGTCGCGAACAGCAAGCGGGGCGGGTTGGGGGAAAGCGACAGGGGCAACCTCCTTTGCTGAGAGAGCTGCTGTTGCCGCGGAGTCCTTCAAGACAGACTCCACTGCGGAAGCGGCCTCGGCGATTGCGTCGGCGCCAGGCGCGCCAGCAGGACCTACGGACGCCTCCGCTGTGGCGGGCTCTGCAGAAGGGCACGCGCACGGCGCCGCCGCCACTTCAGGAGGAGGCGCGCACGCTTCCGCTGACGCACCCGCTGCTGCGGGGCCGTCAGAAGAGCCCACATACGGCTCCGCTGCCACTTCAGCAGGGGCCGCGCACGCCTCCGCTGACGGCCCCGCTGCTGCGGGGCCTTCAGCAGGGCCCGCCGACGGCTCCGCTGCCGCTTCAGCAGGGGCCTCGCACGCCTCGGCCGGCGCCTCCGCTGCTGCGGGGGCTCCCGCTCCTGCGGGCCACCCGCCCGCGCATTGCGCTAAATGCCAGAGCGCTTGCAAGTCTGACCACTCATTGTAGTCCACGGAACCGTCCGCCAGACGATGGTCGCTGGGACACGGCCACTGCGAGCAGAAATGAATCTTCTTACACATGCGTCTGCCAAAGTCATAATGGCAAGCCGCGCCGCTGCTGCGGCGCATAACGTACCCGAATCCGAATATTGTCCCCTTTAGTTTCCGCGGGTTCATGAGCACGAAAAAGGGGTCTTTCTTTTTGTCTTCTTGGTACCAAAACTCCACAAATTCGCTGGCCTCGCGGTCGTGCCCGACTCGCAGAGGCGCGTTTGCAGGGCGAGCGTCTCCTGGGTCTGGAGGCGGAGCGGCTGCGGCTGCCATGATGCCGAAGCCATGCGCGCGCGCACGCGGCCGCCCTCTGGTCTCGAGCCCAGCGCTGCAGGGCAAGCAAACGGCCGCATCCCCCCACAAGGAGGATGTACAAGGGGGCGGGAGGAACGAGGAACAAGGGAGATATGCGGGGACCAGCGGACACACGCCTGAAAAAACACGACCGTCGGCATGCTTCGCGAGGGTTGCTGCTGTGAGATGGGCTGGTGAGGAGGGGCCCGAACGACTCACACCAGGACGAGCGGCCCGAACGACGCGCCGAAAACTCAGAAGCATGCGCACACGAACGAACGCCCCGAACGACTCCGAGAACACTCCCCAGAAAACAAGGCCAGAATGTAGGAAGTCGTCGACATCGTCGTCGAGGGAAGGCGAACGCGGCACGGGGGATGATGATAGTCTCCTCTTCCACCGTGAAGCAAGAGCCCCCCCCAAAAAAAAAAGCGGGCCGCTCGGGCGTTTGTACTAGACGCCAAAAGTGCAACATCCCTGCAGGCCGCCTCTGCAGGAATTGAGGCGCAGCCCCTCCCGCAGCCGCGCTGCGGATGCGCCGGCGGGCGCGGGGGGGCGGCGGTGGCGCCAGCGCGCAGCTGGTAGCTGTCCCCTCCTCCCCCCCCATCATGGCGATGATGAGAATGATGAGCATCCTACGATGATGAGGCCCTATGTCCTGTCCCAGAGTCTCGGGCCCCGCCCTGGGCCGCGGGCCACGCCCCTGCGACCGTGTTATATATACATACATATATATAAATACACACATATACGTATGTACATACATATACGTCGACACACCATACATACACAATATATACATATATGCATCATGTAATCAGTCAGCGGAGGCCCGACGCCGCCCAAGACGACCGCACGGAGCGAGAGGCAGAGCGTGCCTCGAGACAATATTTTCTGTTTCTCAGGGGTTGTCTATGGTTGGCGACGCGCCGCCACCTGCTTCGCTTTCGATGCGCCCTTCACGGTTCCGAGGAGATCCGCCATGGGATCCCGACCTTTTTCTCCCGCTGCTGCGGGAGATCCTGCTGCGCCCCCCGCTGCTGCGGAAGCGTTTTTTCACGGGGGTCGACGCTTCATCCACGTTGCCTCCTTCTCCGACGCGAAGCTTCCCAAGCACTTGCTCTAACATTGTCGTTTCGTTCAAGGCGCCCTTCACGGCGCTGAGACCACGGACCACCTTGAGCATGCACAGGCGGTGCTTTCCGACGGGCACGAAGGCTTCTAGGTTTTCCTCGCCGCCAAAGGGAACATAGCGCTCCTCAAATTCCAGAGCAAATCCCGATGTTCCCTCGTGACTTCGGCACAGTCCGCCCGTCGCGCAGAGCACCCCCATGCTCGCGTCATCTTGGCGCGCTGCTTTCCCGATAACGACATCCCGCCATGTTTCCGACGCCTTGCGTTTCATGCCGCCGCGCGCAAGCCCTCGCTGCTGCGAAGGCGCCCGCGTTCTAGGTGTCAACTCCCCTCACTGGTGATCCGCCTGAAAACGGCTATGGAAAGCGGACTCCTCGTCTCGAACAAATCCTCCTACTTCTCATCGGACTCCAAAACCTAACCACTTCTTGTGGTCGCTTCTCCACGGCCACTGCGAGCATAAATGAATATTCTTCCATGTGCGTTTGCCATATTCATAATGGCAAGCCGCGCCGCTGCTGCGGCGCATAACGTAATTACCCGAATCCGAATATTGGTCTCTGTAGTTTCCGTGGATTCATGAGCACTCTGTCGGGGTCTTTAGTTTTGTCGTGTTGCTATAAAAACTCCACATTCGTTGACCTCGCGGTCGTGCCCGACCCGCAGAGGCGCGTTTGCAGGGCGAGCGTCGCCTGGGTCTGGGGGCGGAGCGGCTGCGGCGGCCACGATGCGGAAGCCATGCGCGCGCACACGCGGCCGCCCTCTTGTCTCGAGCCCAGCGCCGCAGGGCAAGCAAACGGCCGCATCCTCGCAATGATCCTCCTGTCGGTGCTGCTAGTGTGATGTTGCTGCTGCTGTTGCTCCTCCTTCTCCTCCTCCTCCTCCTCCTCCTCCTCCCCCCCCCCCATCCTACTGGTCCCAACCCCTCCGCCCCGTCCTCGCCAGATTCCGCGAGTTCCTTTTTGTCCTCTAGCGCGCGAGCGCTGGAGAGCCGCAGGCTCGCGATCCCCCGCGCGCGCCCTAACCCCTGTCCAGTCGACAGGAACCCGCAGGCATCCACCTCAGCGGTCAGCGCGCCGCTGGCGCGGTGCATGCACCGAGTCTGTTTGCACAAAAAAAAGCCGTTGTAGCGGTCAGCGCGCCGCTGCTGCGGCGCGCGCCAGCGAGCGGATAACGAGGGCATCACTGCTGTGTGTCCTGTTTGATGGCTTTCTGGACCACGTCCTCCAAGAACGCTAGAAGAACCTGCTTTTGCTGCGCACGGGTGGACTGTTTCAAGGGCGTCGTCACTTCCGTCAACGCCACGCCTGTGGACCATTTCTCCTCGTTCAGATCCTGAATCCTGGAGGCCCATGTTCGGCCTGCCATTGGCCCTCCTTTGACCTCCAGTGTCCACATCCCAGACGGGCACCACCTGGTGGTCCACGGGCGCTTCTCGTCCAAAGCGTCGACCTCGTCGTCGTCGTTGGGTTCGGGGACGCTTTTGCCCTGGCTCTCCTCGCACAGGTAATGCAGAAGCCAAGGCAGGTCCTGACTATGAACGAGTAGTTGCCCATATTTGTTCTCATACACACAAATCTCTTTCGTGTCGGCCTCATCTGGCTTAGGAGACATCGGCATGGTTACTCTGCAGAGCGTGCCTCGAGGAAACCCTTTCTGTTTCTCAGGGGTTTTCTTCGCTTTCGATGCGGCCTTGACGGTGCCAAGGAGATCCGCCATGGGATCCCGACCTTTTTCTCCCGCTGCTGCGGGAGACCCTGCTGCAACCCCCGCTGCTGCGGGGGCCTCTTTCACAGGAGTCGCCGCTTCATCCACGTTGTATCCTTCTCCAGCGCGAAGCTTCTCATACAATTGTTCTAACAAGTTTGTTTCGTTCAAGGCGCCCTTCACGGCACTGTGGCCACCGACCACTTTGAGCATCCACAGGCGGTGCTTTCCGACGGGCACGAAGGCTTCATTGCTCATCTCGCCGCCCAAGACAACACAGCGCTCCTCGCATTCCAGAGCAAATCCCGCTGCTCCCTCGTGACTTCGGCACAGCCCGCCCGTCACGCAGAGCACCCCCATGCTCGCGCCATCTTGGCGCGCTGCTTTCCCGACAGCGACCTCCCGCCATGTGTCCTCTGCCTTGCGTTTCATGCCGCCGTGCGCAAGCCCCCGCTGCTGCGAAGGCGCGCGCGTCCTAATTAGGCGTCGCCCCCCCTCAAAAGTGAACCGCCTGAAAACGGCTATGGAAGGCGGACTCCTCGTCTCGAACAGATCCTCCTACTCCTCATCCGCATCATGCTCCCTCCACGAGATCCTTTCCATCTCATCCAACCCATCCCCCTCCTTCTCTCCGAACGAGCACAGCTGCCTTCCCTGTCCCTTGACCGCCCCTCTGCCCCTTGAGGGGGGGCCTTGTGTGCTCTGACCGACCCTCTGTCCCACAGGGGGGGGGGCGCCCTGATCGAACGACCACCCCTGTTTCACAGAGGAGGGCGCGCGGAAACGCACGACCCCACCCCCTCTGCGACAGAGGGGGTCCCGCGCTTTTCCACCCGACCCCCTCTGTGACAGAGGGGGGTCCCGCGGAAAAGCGCGGGGCCCCCTCTGTCGCAGAGGGGGTCGGCCTTGTGTGCTTCGACCGCCCCCCCGTCCCACAGAGCGTCCCGCGAACAGGACGGCAGGACGATGAGCAGGACGATGAGCACGGAGAGAGGAAAACAGGACACGGGAGGGAGGCGGGAACGGACGAGGGGGGACGGAGACGGAGGCGAGGCGCGAGGGGAGGGCAGGACGAACATAGAGGGAGAGGAGCAGGACGAGACCTGGCAGGGGATATGCACCAGGAGAGAGATCTCATGGAGGAAGAGGAGGGGAGGGGACGAGAGGCACTCACATTTTCCGCATTTGCAGGCCCTCGCACTTGCTCCATTTCTCAGCGGCCGCCGCGCCGCCATGAAAATTGACGTACCACCGGCACTACTGCGGCTGATGCGTGACCTCTCCCATCCCTGTCTGGTGCTGTTTCTGCTGCCCCCCTCCCCCCTCCCTCTTCGACCTCCTCTCCCCGCCCTTTTCCTCCTCCCCTCCAGCTGACGGCTGCGGGCTGCGACGGGTGGATCATCGACCGCTGTCATCTGCCGCTCCGTTTCGCGCGCCCCCCGCTGCTGCGGCGGGATCGCACGAAGTGGGCCCCCTGGCCAGGGATTGTCATCTTGCCGCTCTTGGGGGTTTTCCGTCCCTCCTCGGCGTCCTTCTTCCGTTTCTTCTCCTGCTCTTTCTGCTCCTTTTGCCATGCCTGCTTCTCCTTGTGGGTGTCGGTGGCCCTCTTCTCCTTTGTGATCTGCAGCATCAGCCGATCTCCGCGCACCAGCGGCACCGTGTTGTGCATGCACGGGACAAGCACGCTGCAGACGCGGAGGGGGGCGGCTGGCGGGCACTTTGTCATTGTCTGGAACTCTAGTGGTCGAAGTGCAACGTTGAACTTCCAGTGCTCCTGTCCCTGCACTAGCTGGGCTCGGGCAAGTTCTTCTGGTGTCATCCTCTCAACTCCCCAAAAGAAGTGCAAGGACTCGGTACCTCCGAACTTAAACTGGTACGGATTCTCTTCCTGTTCGGCCTCGCCCTGTGCAGGCGCCGCTGCTGCGGGGGCCGCCTCGTCGAGCTGCGGACCCACGGGCGCCTCGCCCTGTGCAGCCCCCGCTGCTGCGGAGGCCGCTTCCTGCGGCGCGGGCTTGAGCTCCAGCTCTGGTAATTTGAAATCAGGTTGTGCCCAATATGTTTCCATTTCCTCGACAGGAGTCGGACGTTTCTCACCGACTAGCACCTCCACTGCCCGCGGATTGCTCGAGACTTTCGGGAAAATCTTCGCGGTGGGGCAGCAAGGGAAGAGCATCAGTTTCCCCTCGGCGATGTCCCCAGTGGCCACCACATGGACACTCTTGGCTTGAACGTCATATTGCATCTGGACGGGTTGGGCGCAAGTGTCCGCGTGACGATGGAAGCCAGTCATGACTTCCGCGATGCTTGCTTGGTGCCACCTGTCTGTGTCGAGATTGCCAGACGGAGCCGAAGCGTGCCGCGATTTCACTGGGGCCACCATCAGGCTGTTCACGGGCTTGGACACTTCAGACATCTGCCTGTTCAGAGGCTCGTCTTCTTCGTTGAACTCTATCAATACTGGCTGCGGGCGAGAGCCCTCGCCACCTCCGCTGCTGCGAGGGGGCGGGAACTCTTTCTGTGCGTTCTTTTCCATTTTCTGCCAGGCCTCGCGTACTTCAGCATAGTACGGACGCACTGTCTCGCACGCGGCCTCCACAACTGCCCCCCGACGAGGTTTGGTAGCCTTCACCCTTGCGTGCACCTGGTAGAAGGTGTCCGTCGCAGTCAGAACCGCCCCCGCGGTCAAAGTCGCGCTCTTCTCCTCCCCGTGGGCCTCCGCTGCCGCGGGGGCCAATATGCGACGGACATACCCCAACAAAGAATTGAGCTCCTGTATCCGACTGTTGCCCTCGCTGTGTCCCCAAGCCGTTTCCGGCGCGGGGCATTGTCCGCACCTCGGCTCTTGCGAGTACGCCCTCATGACAAGGGCTACCTTCACATGGGGACAATCTATGGGGAGTTGGTTGAGAACGCTCCAGGTGGCTGGTGCCAGGGAACGTATTTTGTGATCCACCCAACGTCGATCATAATCTAGAATTTGCGGTATGAGCTGCCCTGATGCGGCCCCCACGTTGATGACGAAAGTAAACATGTCCTCGAACCATTTGGCCTTGGCGTACTCGGGATGTCGTTGCGCGCAAGCCTTGAGAACAGTTTCGTACGAGATATTCACGGGGTGTCCTGTCTCAGATCCGCACGATGCTTTCTTGCCCGCCGCTGCTGCGGTGGCGACGAAATCAGCGACGGACGTCAGGACCTCGATTTCGTGAGAGGTCACACCTTTTCCCTGTGGGTCGTTCAGGGCCGCGGAAATGATCGCGGGGCCTTGCGCGAAGACGGCATCGAAGTGAATTTCCCACGAGAGCACCTCGCAAAGCAAACCGTTATCGAGCACGTCCATGAGTTCTGTGAACTTCGGTGCGCGACGCATTTTTGGGATATCCCAGGAACCACCTGTACCTGTCTGGAACTCCTCCAAACCACATCCTTTGTGGTCTTCGGGAATGACCCACACTGCGCCGTGCTTGAGGTTCAGCAGACCAAGGGTTAGGGTGCAGTGGCTCAGCGCCCCGTAGTTGAACGTTGACAAGCTTGTGTGCGCCGAGCGTAGAGCCTCCACGGACTTCGTTTTCTGCAAGTTGTGGTCCGCGTGCGCCGTGTACGGCCTGCCATGGAGGCGCTCGTAATCGGCCTTCTTCCCCGCAGGGAATTCCTGAACAACCACTGCTTCGTGCTGCGCCTCGTTCAAGAGGAACCTGTCTTTCAGAATGCCACGCAGGAGATTAACCGCTCTGGCAGCGGAGGGGTACGTCCCACCTCTGTTCTGCGGGTGGACGCAGATATCCTCCAAGGAAATTTTGGCCTTCAGCCGCTGGCCCTCGGAGTCCTTCAAGGCATGGCGGCTGCGCAACGTGGCGGCATCATTCAGGGGACCTGACTTGATGTCCTCGGACATCTATCCAGGCGCCCCCGCTGCTGCGGGGGCAGCTTCCCAAACAGATGCTCCGCGACGGTTGCCCCCGCTGCTGCGGGGCCCCGCTTAAAGCACGAGTGCCTGTCGCGCGCGCGGACAGAAGGAGGGGCCTCACGGATCCGCGGCCTGCCCGCACTTGAGCAAAAGGAGAAGGAGAGGAAAGGCAGATAGAGGGAGAGAGACAGAGAGAGAGAGAGAGAGAGAGAGAGAGAGAGAGAGAGAGAGAGAGAGAGAGAGAGAGAGAGAGAGAGAGAGAGAGAGAGGCGACGAACGGCGGGTCGACGCGGCCTTCTCAGTTTTTCGATACGCGCACATCCGCCTGAACAGGAGAAGCATTGATACATCGGCCCCCCCCTGTGCGAGAGAAAGGTTGCCCACCCCGAACCCATCTGTGAGAGAAAGGGGCGCTGTGAGAGTTGCGTGTATGGAAGCGATGATCACTACAAAGACATAATGACGGGCGGGAGGTTGCAGGAGGGAGTGCAAGGGGAAGCGAAGCAAAGGAGAGAGCAGGACACAGGTGACAGCACAGATGTCGTGTTTTCCCCCACACCGCATGCGATGCCGCACGCGACGCGCGAAACCGCGCTCCCCCGCGCGCGCGCGAGTGCGCCCCTCCGCCGAGGTCACCCCCCCTCGGCGGAATTCTCGCGACATCCCTCCGCTGCTGCGGAGGAGCGTTCCCCTTGTGCGCTCGGGATGTCGTGGTCGTCCTGAGGACCGTACAATCAACCATGTGGGGGCACTGTCGTGTTCATCCGCCCCGTAATTACATGCGAAGGGGGTCGGCGCCTTCTTGCCAGGAGCTGCCGACTGGCGGCATCTTGGACCCTAGTTTGTACCAGTTGCCCCAATGGTCGCGGTACCAAAGTGCCTGATCGAACCCATCGTCATCTTCCACGCCTGTCCTCCGAGCAGTCTTCTCATCCCACAACCCACCACGCTCCAAGACAGCGCCCCCGCTGCTGCGAGGGCTACAGCAGCCCCCGCTACTGCGAGGGTTTGTTTCTTGGAGCTCGCCTTGCGCCGAGCTAGCGGCCGCGCGGCCGCCTCCGCCGACGCTGCCGTGGGTCGAGCCGCCGCCCCAGCGCGCTTGCTCGAATGAGGTCTGTGGTCTGGTTTCCGAAAACCCCTCTTCTCGCCGACGCGGCATCGCCCCGTCCTTGTGTCGGGTTTCCTATTCCTCTTCTCGCCGACGCGGCATCGCCCGATCCTTGTGTCGGGCTTCCTAACCCTCATGGCTGGCGATCTCGAACCCAAACGGCACGGCAGAGATTGGGAGCGGGACAAAGAGGTGACACATGGAGCGGGACAGGGGCGGGGAGCCCAGGACGGGCAGCAGGACCGACCACGGGACCGGGACCGGGACCAGCACCCCCGTTCCCGGTCCCGGTCCCGGTCCCGGCCCCGGTCCCGGTCCCGGTCCCGTGGTCGGTTCTGCTGCTCGTCCAGGGCTCCCCGTCCCTGTCCCGCTCCCGGTCCCGGTCCCGCTCTCCCCCTGGTCCCGGTCCCGGTCCCGGTGTCGGTCCTGGCCCCTGCAGGACCCCTCCTCCTCCTCCTCCTCTTGCTCGCCCCCCTTTCCCCCCCAGCAAAAAGCAAACGACGACGACGAGCACGGCGACAACGACCGCGATTTCTTCAGCCGCTCAACGCGAGCGCCTGCCTCCTCGCGCGCGCGCGCGCGCCGAGCCCGGGCCTCAGATCTCTTAATCATGCTAACCCCCGCTGCTGCGGAGATCACCCCTGCGGAGACCACCCCCGCTGCTGCGGAGGTCTCCGCAGCCGCGCGCCGTCAGCTGGAGTCGCTTGAAGGGCTGCGGCGCCGCGACAATGCCTCGAACGCGTCACTGTTGAACGCAAACGTGTCCGCAGGAAGCGGCGACTCCCTGGAGAGGAGCTGCGGCGGGGGAGGCTGCGGCGGCGGCCTCGGGACGAGCGGCGCTGCCAGAGGGCGGGGCGTCTGCGACTCTCTTGGCAGGAGCCGCTTCGGCGGAGGGTGCGGCGGCTGGCTCGGGACGAGCCGCGGTGGCGTAGGGTGCGGTGTCTCCTCCAGCGGGGGGGCCCCGCGGCGTCCTCCTCCACGCGGGGGAAATGGCGGTGGTGGTGGCATCATTGGCGGCATGCCTGGCGGACGGCATATCTGGCCTGGGAGGAGCGGGCGCCATGCCCTCGGCCTCAGCATCACCTGACCTGTGTGGGGGGGGTGCGCGGGCGGCGCGGGCAGGAACCGCCCTGCCCGCGCCGCCCTGCGGTCGCCGCCCCCCACCTGCCCACTGCGTCTGGAGCGGCTGCGCCCCCTCTGCTCCTGCCCTCTGCGTCTGGAGCGGCTGCGCCCCCGCTGCTGCGAGGGCACTCTCCTCATTCGGTCTTTGCTCCTCTGCTCCCGCTTTCTGCGTGTGGAACGGCTGCCCCCCCGCTGCTGCGAGGGCTTCCTCCTCTTTGGGGTTCTGCTCCTGATATATTTCTTCTTGTTCTTCTTCTTCTTCTTCTTGTTTTTCTTCATCTTCTCCTTCTCCTTCTTCTCCTCCCTCTCACCTCGGTCAGGGTTGCTCTGTTCGTCCTGGGGCGGCGTGAGGCTGCAGGAGTCGATCCAGAGCGGGGCCTCGTCGCCCTCGAGCTCCTCCTGGGCTCCGTGCGCCCCCGCTGCTGCGGAGGCTGCTGCTTCAGATTCTGTCTCCGCCTCCTCCTGGTCTCCGTGCGCCTCCGCTGCTGCTGAGGCTGTTGCTTCGGGTTCTGTCTCCGCCCACTCTCCCCGCTGTTTTTCCCACTTGGCTTCCCGCTTCCGATCCTTCTTCCTGGCCGCGGCGCCTTTGCCAGACTTCCTGTTCTTGGCTTCTACAAAAACGAACAATGTGTGGCAATGTTCCGTGAGGCGGTTCGCATCCTGGGCCTTGTGGATCACCCTGTGCAAGTGCGGCCAGTCATATGTATCCTGCTCCTTGCGCTCCGCGTCCGTGAGCCTGACCCAGGTCGGACGCGCCACCCAATCCAACTGGCGGTACTGCAGGCTGGTGAGGAGCCTCCGCTGCTGCGGAGGCTGGGAATCCTGATTCAACCAGTGCGGCAGATCAGGCTGCCCGCCCGCAGGGCACTCGCGAACCTGAGCGGGGCCAAGAATCACGATGTAGTGCGGGTGCGTCACGTGACAACCTTTTGTCGGACACCACAAAGCCAAGCCGAGTACGCCTGTGCCAGACGCGCCGCAACTTCTGAGCAGCTCCGAAAGATCCTCCCTGCCTGCGTCAAAGATCCCAGCGAGAATACGCACTCGGTTCCACAGCACCAGGTTCCGCAGCCCGTTGCGGAAGTTCTCGGGCCACGGTTGTCCCGCGAGGCTCGTCTGGTGTCGGAAGAACACGCCCCCCACTGCTATGGAGAGTTTGCCTTCCTTTGCTTTCGGATTGTGAGCCACCGCTGCCGGGGTCACCGACCAGGCCTGAACCAGGAACTTCCCGTGGCAGTGCCAGCGAAGCACCTCGCACTGCTCGACGCGCTCGGGAACCCAGAGGAGAGCCCCAACGCACTCGCGCGCGACCTCCCCGTGGAAGCCACTTTGGCGGATGAGATCGTCGAGATGTTGCTTCCGCCGATCGCGATTGATGCGTGCACCAGGCTCGAAGGAGACTAAGACGACCCCTTCGCGCCTGCCCCTGACAGCTGCGACCCAATCCGACAGGGAGGCGCCCGCGCGCAGGACGAGGGAAGCAAAAGCCAGATTCACGCGCGCCTCTGTCTGCCCCTCCTGCACCTGGTCTTCGTCGTCGTACAGCAGGGGCACAAGAGGCTTGGAATGGCTCGGGCCGCGCTCTTCCGATGGGAAGTGCGGGCGGCCTTCCTCTGGGAAGCCCTCTTGGACAGGAAGCGCTGGCGACCGAGCCTTCGAGGTCAAGGCGAGAGTCTTGATCACGCGGGCCCCCGCTGCTGCGGAGGAGCTTTCACGCAGTTTGCGTGCTGCGATCAGAGCCTGCCGATGTTGCCAATTAGTCGTGCAGGGAGATCTCGGTCTCGGGTCATCGGAGCCACCCTGTCCAGGCTCGATTACCACTGTGGCGGCGCCTGGCTCCACGGATGCCCCCGCTGCTGCGCAAGCCGCCTCCTCAGCCGTTATGACTACAAGGCGGTTGGCGGCGGCCGTTAACTTCCGCGCATCTTCGATCAGGCCATTCTGCATCAATTCCTGGGCAACCAGCAGGGTCTGCGAAACGCTTTCCTGGGCATCAGACATCGACGAAAACAATGACCGCAGTTTCGTTGCAACCTCCCCCCCCGCTGCTGCGGAGGCCGGTGCTGGATCTGCCATTCCATGCGGAACTGCATCAGGGGCCTCCTCTGGCAGCCCCCGCTGCTGCGGAGACTTCGGCAGAGGTTCCTGCGCGGCTCCAGTCGCGCCAGGCTGCTCCATGCCCTGGGCCGCTCCCGTCGCGGGGGCGGGCGGGCGCGGCGGGGGGCAGACCTGCAACGGCTGCGGATTCACTTTATCGCAATGCCATCCCTCCCTGCGCTCAAATGACTTTTCCCCTTGCGCCACTCTGCTGCTCCCACTTCTGAACTACCTCATCCCTTCTACCTCTGCCTGCTCCCTCCTCTTCCTGTTCAGTCCTCCCTCCTCCCTCCACCGCGCTCATTTATCCTTGCTCCCTTCTCTGCTCCTCCTACGTGGGGCGTTTCACGACAACGACGACGACGACGCCGACGAGAACGATGACCACGACGGCGACAACGAGGGCAACGACGACCACGACGACGACGACGAGGACGATGACCACGACGGCTACCAGCGACGACGACTAGCGACGACGACGATCGACGACGACGACGCCGACCACGACGACGACGGCGAGGACGACAACGAGCGACGACGACGACGACAACCGACGCCGACGAGGAACGACGACGACGAACGAGGACGACGATTACGACGACGAGATGACGAAGGATCGAAGATCGAACCTCGAAGTGCGAAGCTTCGAAATTCAAACTTCGATCTTCGAACTCCGAACTTCCAGCTTCTAACTGCGAACGTCGCTGGGGTGCCAGGGATGGACTGGGATGGAGGGAAAATGGGAAGGAAAAGCGAGGAAGCGGGAGAGGAAGTTGGAGGAGAACGAACAGGCGTGGAGCGACGAGGAACGGGCGGCGAGGAGCCGACGTTGAGGGCGGCGGGATGGGGGGACAGGGAGGAGAGGGGAGACTTCAAAACGAAAATCGCGCCACGGCGCCTGCGCGCGCGCTCCCGATCTCGGCGGCCGACGCGCGCGCCCCTGCAGAAATGCAACGCGCCCTTAATTCGAGCCCCGCTGCTGCGGAGCCACCTACTCCACAACCAAATCGTCTGGGGAGCTGTTCGGACCCCAAACTACTAATTAGTTCTTCAGCCACTCGGCTCTTGCGAGTCCGCCCTCATGACAAAGGGCAACCTTCACATGGGGACACTCAATGGGGTGTTGATTGAGAACGCCCCATGTGGCTGGTGGCAGGAACGGACGAGGGGGGGCGGATAGAGGAGCAGGACGAGCACTGGCAGGGGATATGCACCAGGAGAGAGATCTCATGGAGGAAGAGGAGGGGAGGGGACGAGAGCCACTCATAATTAAGCGCACGCAGGCCCACGCACGTGCTCCATTTCTCAGCGACCGCCGCGCCGCCATGAGAACTGTCGTACCACCGCCGCTAATGCGGCGGATGCGTGACCTCCCCCATCCCTGTCCTGCGCTGTTTCTGCTACCGCCCTCCCCCCTTCCAGCCAGGCTCGGGTTTCATGCTCGGAGACGGGCGCGGCTGGCGGCTCTTAGTGCGGGTGCGCGTGCTGCCTCCAACTCCTCATCCCCCTCCTCCTCCTCTCCTCATCCCCCCTCCTCTTCCTCCTCGTCCTCCTCTATCGGCCCAGCTCCGATCGCCGCTCAGCTCTCCTGGTGCGG
This sequence comes from Prorocentrum cordatum, assembly GCA_963575745.1. Classification (NCBI taxonomy): domain Eukaryota; class Dinophyceae; order Prorocentrales; family Prorocentraceae; genus Prorocentrum; species Prorocentrum cordatum. The sequence goes on along the minus strand of CAUYUJ010015693.1, from coordinate 621,403 downwards.
CTGGCGGCAAAAGTACCGAATATTGCCTGGGATGTCCTTCACCTTCTTCTTCGACATCTCAAGCATCATCTTGCCCATCTCCTCGGTGCGGCGCGCCTCCTCCATCATCTGCCGCGCCTGGTCGACGAGCATCTGGCCCTTCACTCCAACGGCGCGTGCATGGCGGCAACGATTGCGCCACTGGAGAAACCGCACCACCATGGTCGCCCAGTGCCAAACACTGCCCTCCGTCGTGATGAGCTCGAAGTCATCGGCGTCGTACTTGCCCGCGATGCTCGCCATAGCGGCGCAAAAACCGCGAAGGAGCCTCCTCTGGCAGTCCCCGCTGCTGCGGAGACTTCGGTAGAGGCTCCTGCGCGGCTCCAGTCGCGGAGGCGGGCGGGCGCGGCGGGAGGCAGACCTGCAGCGGCTGCGGCTTCACTTTATCGCATTTCCATCCCTCCCTGCACTCACATGGCTTTTCCCATTGCGCCAGTCTGCTGCTCCCACTTCTGAACTACCTCATCCCTTCTACCTCCATATGTACCCTCCTCTTCCTGTTCAATCCTCCCTCCTCCCTCCACCGTGCTCATTTCTCCTTACTCCCTTCTCTGCTCCTCCTACGTGGGGCGTTTCACGACAACGACGACGACGATGACCACGACGGCGACAACGAGGGCGACGACGACCACGACGACGACGAGGACGATGACCACGACGGCGACCAGCGACGACGACTAGCGACGACAACGACCGACGACGACGACGCCGACCACGACGACGACGGCGACGACGACAACGAGCGACGACGACAACGACAATCGACGCCGACGAGGAACGACGACGACGAACGAGGACGACGATTACGACGACGAGATGACGAAGGTTCGAAGATCGAACCTCGAAGTGCGAAGCTTCGAAATTCAAACTGCAACCTTCGAGCTCCGAACTTCAAACTTCAAACTGCGAACTTCGCTGGGGTGCCAGGGATGCAATGGGATGGAGGGAAAAATGGGAAGGAGAGAACGAGGAAGCGGGAGAGGAAATTGGAGGAGAACGAACAGGCGTGGAGCGACGAGGAACGGGCGGCGAGGAGCCGACGTTGAGGGCGGCGGGATGGGGGGACAGGGAGGAGAGGGAAGACTTCTTTACGAAGATCGCGCCACGGCGCCTGCACGAGCGCCCCCGATCTCGGCGGCCGACGCGCGCGCCCCTGCAGAAATGCAACGCGCCCTTCATTCGAGCCCCGCTGCTGCTGCGGAGCCATCTACTCCGAAACCAAATCGTCTGGGGAGTTATTCGGTCCCAAAACTACTGTTTGCCACCCGCTGCTGCGGACGCCGAGGGCCTGGTGCTGGACGCCGCGGCCCCGCTGCTGCGGGGCCCCTGAGAGGGCGTCGGCCTCCCCTTCTCTCTGGCGGCGTCGAACTTGACCTTACGCTCCACACCGAGGTCCTTGTGCCAGCGAGAAGTTCCTGACCCGTCGCTCCCGCCCAAACCCGCGGTTGGTGGCCTCACCGTGTCCGCGTGGGGGACGAGGGGCAGAGCTTCGACCTTCCTGTCGCCCCAGTGCGGGTGTAAACGGACGCCTGTCCCGTCGTCGCGGTGCAACACGAAATCCCACATCGGCAGCTTCACTTTCACCCGCTGCCCCGCGAACTGTCGCGCGCGCACAATACTCTGACGCATGTGGTCGTAGCTGTTTGGCCGGACTTCGAGGGAACAGCCGATCAGAGCCCCGCTGCTGCGGGGCCCCTCCACGACCTCCCTGATATCTTCCTCCCTGAGCGTCGCCACCATCTCTTGCCACCGCCAAGGGACTTCCTCGTCGCTTTTGAAACCAAAGCTCGTCCTCGCACCGTGGTCGCAAACAGCGACCATGGTGGGCTTCGCATTGTCAAACCACTTGGCTTCTGACTCGAACGGGGCAGTTGGGTCTTCATTCAGATGGCGCCACCATTTCAACGCTTGATTGTGTTGCTTAAACGAAGTGCCGAGCCTCTCTTCATAACTCAAAAAATAATTAACATCAAACTTCTCAAAATCCTGGGGCCCGCGCGCCGCCGCCGCTGCGGTGGCGCGGGGCTCCTGCGCCGCAGGCGCGGCTCGGGATCCCGACCCCTCTCCTGAAACTGTGTTCCCAAGTTCTGGTACGTTTCGGAGGGCAGCCCTCACGAAATTATCGAATTCGGGCTTGCCGAGACCAGGGGCGCGGGGGCTCACAACGCTAAGCGCGGCGAAGCGAGACGGCCGTTGAGACGAGACCGCCGCCGCTGCTGCGGCGGCAGGGCCATCGCGCCATTTGGCGTCCTCCGTTGGCGTGTGCCCGTCTTGTCGCCAGTCTCTCCAACCCCTCGCTGACCAATCATGGCCGTCCTCCCAGCCACGCCAGCCGCTGCTGCGGCTATCCCACCATCCTCCCGCGCCATCCCATGTGTATCCGCCTGCATCGCCCATTGCAAGACGATGGCGCAGGCGCGCGTTAGGCCGCGACGGGCCCAGCTGCACCGGTGCTCGCGGGCGATCCCACGGGCGCGGGGTGGTTTGAGCATAGCGGCGGCGGACGACGCGACGTGATTGGACGGCGGAGAACTTGAAAGGAAGGGGGGTTGGAAACGAATGAACGAAGTGGACGAAGAGCGGAAATCGAACCAGAGGGAGGCGAAAAAAGAGCGGAAAAGAATAAGGACATGCAGACGAAGGAGAGTGACGAGGTAGATGGCGGGCCAGAACGGCAACGGAGGATAATGTGGTGGAAATTGAAAAGGACGCATGGAACAACACGACGAGGATCACAGACGCAAAGATGATGAGCGCAGTGGTAGCATGACATATCCGAAATCAAAAAGCAGGATGAGGAGGAACGGGATGACGAGCAACTCTGTCGCAGAGAGCCTCCGAACGCACCCCCTCTGTCACAGAGGGCCTCCGAACGCACCCCCTCTGTCACAGAGGGGGTCCGAAAAACACCCCCTCTGTCACAGAGGGGGGAAATGATCACTTTAATGCGGCTTCTGGATTACAAGCGATAGGGGCGAAGAGCAAACATAGCATAATGAAGAAGAGGATGCGAATTACGAAGAGAAGATGAAGGGTACGATGGACAGCAACTCATAAATAGGTTCTATCCGAACCCCGACTGGACAACGTGGTCTCTTGTTTGAGACTGGGGCCCCTTCAACACCGCGGCAAGCCAACGCGGTGGGACCTGGAGCTGATCCTCGGTGTCAGGTCCGCCCATGGGCCCTCGAAGTGTACGAGTGCCTCTCCAGCAGCAGGAGGAGGGGCAGCAGGAGGAGCAGGAGGAGGAGGAGGAGGAGGAGGAGGAACGGCCGCAACATCGCCGGCAGCATCACCACTGGCATCAGCAGCAGTCGCGTGGCAGCCCTCCCCCTCGACCAGGCAGTAGTGGTCTCTGTAGTCGAAGGTGGCGAGGAGGCGGATCACCTGGCCCGCGGCCCCCGCTGCTCGAGGCCGGCCCCGTCGGACGCAGCACGCCACAGAGGGAGTTCGGGAGATCGTGAAGGAGGACCGAAGAGGAGCACATGGAGGATTTGTTTTTCTTCTTCTTCTTCTTCTTTCAGCGCAAGAGAGCCCCAGCTCCATGAACAGCCACGCAGGTGAGCACTCCATTCAGCAGCAGTGGCACCGGTGACCCTTCACCACGGGCTCGAAGCCATTTGAAACCTCAAGCTGTGGGAGGGAGAAGCCGCACGAGCGACAACAGTCGGAACCGCGCAAGCGCGGGGGGCAAAGAGAGGGGAGGAGCAGGGGGATGAGCACATGGAGGAATGTAGAGGATACTGGAGGAGGAGGGGAAAGAGGATTCCCCAGCACCTGCGCAGCCGCAAACGTGCTGACGGCTGGCCCTAGGGGTGTACGCCACCGACGGTGTCGTGCAGGCCAGTGCTCGCGCCAGCACTTCCCCACGCCGCGAAGATGCACTGCGACCATCTGGGGGGCGGCGCTGTGGCCCCCCCCCCCCCCCCCGTGGCGACAACCTCATTACAGACAGTCCGATAAGGTTGGTACGATTTGTGGGACCCTGCTGGCACGTCCGGCACGCCCGCGACCCCCCGCGGGCGGCCACGAAGAGGGCCTCGCTCACCCGAGCTCGCCGGGTCCGTGGAACTCTGTGCGATTCAAGGTTTCGGGCCGATTTCTCAAATCGTACCAACTTGGGGCGGTGGACAAACCTCCCTTTAGTAAACCTCCCTTTAGTGAAAACGGCCTGGGACCGAAACCGACGGACATGGACCCTCAAAAATGACGGCCGCGACGCCCTCTCGCGAACCGAAGACGGCCAATTCGCCAATCGACGTGTCAGGGTAGGAGGTCTGTCCACCCCCGAAACTTGCCTGGCTGTCTGTAGGGTACGCATCAGACGTGGACACGGAGGACCTGTCTGTAGGGTACGCATCAAACGCGTCGGCCCTGTCTCAAATGGACACAGGCCGCGGCGGCGTGGACAGCGAGTCCTCTTCAAAACGAACAGGATCCGGTGCTGGGCATTGTACCCATCCTTTCCGTGTCCATTTCGGGCGTGCAGGTGTCTGTGGGGTACGCATCAGACGTGAAGTGCCAGCGCGGGACTGGGCCTCCGCAGCTCGTGCCCGTCTTCCCGCGCCGGCCACGCGGACATCGAAGCTCAGAAAACGGCGCCCCCCGCCGCGTGGGCGCCCCATTCCCACGCCGGGCGCCGGCCGCTCTGGACCACGCCCACTCCCTGCGCAAGGAGGAGGAGGAGGAGGAGGAGGAGGAGGAGGAGGAGGAGGGAGGAGGAGGAGGAGGAGGAGGAGGAGGAGGAGGAGGGAGGAGGGGGGAGGAGGAGGGGGAGGAGGAGGAGGAGGAGGGGGAGGAGGAGGAGGAGGAGGAGAGGAGGAGGAAGGAGGAGGAGGAGGAGGAGGAGGAGGAGGAGGAGGGAGGAGGAGGAGGAGGAGGAGGAGGAGGAGGAGGAGGAGGAGGAGGAGGAGGAGGAGGTCAGGAGGCAGAGGAGTAATGGGCCGAGGCGAAAGATGATGGGGGGAGGGAGCGGTGGGGCAGAGGCCAGGAGGACGTATACTCGTACACTGTTGCTTGTGCAATGCAGGCACCAACACGGTGAGGAGGCTCAGTAGGATCGATGTGGGAAGGCCGATGAGCGCTCACCATGCAGGACACCTGCGAGCATCAGGGGGGACCGACGAAGACAACTGCGGCGATGGGATCGAGCCACCTGCTGGGCCCCGTCTCCTCTCCCTCTTCCCACTCCTCCCGCCCTTTCCTGCTCCTCCCGCTCTCTCCCCCTCTTCCCTCCCCTTCCCCCCCCGCCCCCCCTTGGACTGGACCACGAAGCGGCGTCCGCAGCCGCGCCGCGCCCGCGGCCAGCCCAGGCGAGGCGGGGTAAGCAGCGCCCCTCTCCCTCTTCCCTCTCCTCCTCCTCCTCCTCCCTCCTCCTCCTCCTCCTCCTGCTCCTCCTCCTCCACCCCTTCCTCTCCTCCCTCCTCCCTCCTCCTCCTCGTCTCCTCCTCCTCCTCCTCCTCCTCCTCTCCTCCTCCTCCTCCTCCTCCCTCCTCCTCCTTCCTCCTCCTCCTCCTCTCCTCCTCCTCCTCCCCCTCCCCCTCCCCTCCTCCTCCTCCCCCTCCTCCTCCTCCTCCTCCTCCTCCTCCTCCTCCTCCTCCTCCTCCTCCTCCTCCTCCTCCTCCTCCCCCTTCTCTTCTACGGAGGCAGCGATGGGTCTGGCTGGGGCGTCCACGTGCTTCTTGTTGCCCTTGTCCGCCTGGGCCAATCGGTTGAGGATTTCAACCTTGCTGGCGTAGTGAGGGCGGGGAAGGGGGGGGAGGAGGAGAGTGTGTCCGCGGAGGGTTCTATGGGCGACACGACGTGCACATCAACAGATCGCCACCGCAGAATCAGCCTGGCGACATGCCCATGCGTGTGCGGAGGCGTGTGCCGCAGGCCGTGGTCCTCGCCTCACACACTGCGCGCGGCGGGAGGGATAGAGATCGGGGCAGTGCGGATAGCGGGTTGCGGAGAAGGCGCGCAGACGCGCGCTGAATTCCACATGAGGCGCGGTCCGTGTGAGAGGTGGGCCGACGTGTTCTGGGAACCACACAGGAGGATTCCCATTGATGATTCCCATCCGTGGAGCTGCTTGCGGGGCACGAGCTACTTGAGGGGTGTCCCAAACTGGGCTGGGGACTTCACGGGAAGACACCCGCTGGGGCCGTAGGTGGAGCTCTCCATGGGGCACTGTGTCGGAAGGGGGCCGAGGACCTCATGCAAGCGCGCCATCTGGAGCCGCAAGCGGAGATTATCCGAGGGCGCGATGTGTGCGCGAGGCGCGCCACGATGGGCGGGCCCCGCACGCGAGCACCCCTGCTGGGGCCGCAAGCGAATCTCCCTCTGGAGGCACGGCTCGCGTGACCGCACGGCGACTTGAGCCTGTGCCCGTCTGCGGGTCCGCCCCCTGAGGCCCCGAGAGAGGCTCCGCAGCGGGCACCATCCGCACGAGGGGTGCCCAGCAACGGGTGCAAGCTATCACGCGAACGTCCTCCCTGGACCCGGAGTTGGAACTCCCTGTGAGGCCTGACCCGTGTGACGGCTGTGCCGAAATGGGCGGGAGACACAGTGCGAACGCTCCCACTCGGGCTGCAAGAAGAGCTCCCCCACGGGGCGCGATCCACACGAAGGGTGCCGACATGGGATGGGGGACGCGATGCGAACTTGTGCACTTTGGGCATGCGTGGAGCTCCCTATGGGGCACGAGCCGTGGGCGGGGAACACTCTGCCAACGCTCCCAATGATGCCGTGGCCTGATCTCCCTGTGGGGCACGGTCCGTGTGAAGGGTGTGCTCAGTGGGCGGGAGGGGGGACTGAGCGAACGCTCCAGCTAGGGCCGTAATGTGGAACCGGGGGCAGGATCGGTGCGAAAGGTGTGTCGACATGGGCGGAGGGGGGGTGGCGCCATGAGAATGCAACAGGGGCCGTATGTCGATCCCTCCTTGGGGCCCGTTCCGTGGGGCTCGACACAGAAGGATCTATGGCACATAGATCAGCTGCTTGAATCAAATGCGCCGCGTGCGCGTCGTCCGCGACCCTGCCGAAGTCTCTCTCAATCCTCGATTTCTGGACCAAGTCAGTAAGCGCGCCTCCGGGCCTCGTCCGTGCCTCCCATACACGAAGACATACGATAATTTTGAGTGCCTGGCGGCTTTCGAGCGGAGGCATGTGGCGACATGAGGGGTATCACGACCACGGCACAATGGGAACCCCCACCATGACACAAGGGGCAACAACCAAAAAAGACAATCGATTCCACTATCGTTTTCCCCCAATCTATCGAGATCAATATCGATCGACCCCACCGTCGATCTCACTACCGATCTCACGGGACACCTCGGGACACCACGCCTCTGGACACCACGGGACACCACGGGACACCCGCGGGACACCCCTGGGCCACCGCCGGCCAACCGGGGGCAGTAGAGTTATTGAGCCCAGTTTCGCCCTAGCCAAGGCGGATCATCCCTCTCGCCCACCCACGCAGCTTCGCCTCGCCCGCACGCGCGACACGAAACCGAAACTGATTTCCAAGTGGGGGACTCTCTGTTTCATTGCGATCTCACCCACAACCTCCGATTTGAATACAATCGATCTGCCAATGAAAATCATTAGTTAATGGTGCACGGCCTGCACCGATAAAGTGATGTCCGGGAAAAGCCACCTCCTCTCCTCAAGCTCCACCTCCTCCTTCTCTTCGCCCTCGTTCTTATCACCGTCCTCGTCCTTTTCGCATTCCTGATCCCACTGGCCCTTCTTCTCTCAGCTTTCTGCTCTTTCTGCTGCTGCTGCTGATCTTCTTATTCATACTCCCTCCCTTTTTCCTTCTCCTCTTCCTCAATTTCCGCCTCCTCTTTTCGCTCCCGATCCCATCAACCAATCAGCGGCAGCATCGACACTCGAAGAGAACAGCTCGTTTCAAGGCAGAGGGTGCCACCTCCTTCTCGGCAGCCTTTCGCATCATGTCATTACCTTCGCCGGGAACAGATATCTATACGAGAAAAATGATCGAGGAGGCGGAGAAGTTGCTATTACTACGTGTTGCTTCCCAACGCTCCCTTGTTCCCAACCCTCGTTTTTGTGCTCTCGTCTTGAATTCGCAACGCCACGAGCCCTCACCTCACTCCGGCTTCTCCTCCTCCTCCTCCTCTTCCTCCTCCTCCTCCTCCTTTTCCTCCTCCTCCTCCCCTCTTTTTCCACCCCCACCTTTTCCTCATAATTCTTCCTTTTTCCTCCTTTCCTCCTCTGTTCTTCCTGCCCGCGCCCCCCCCGCACGTTTCGTGTCGCCATGCGAGGCTCCGCCTGTGGCCCCAGCGGGGTGACCAACAGCGTCCCCCCGCCCATTCCGATCTCGGCGCGCTCCTCACACGCTTCCCGCCCCCATACGGGGGCTCCACCTACGACCGTAGCGGGGGGACCGCATGAGACCCCCTTTCTTCCCCCGATGTCAGCGCACCTTTCGTGCACTGCCTTTCCCCACAGGAGGCCCCGCCTGTCCCGCCTGTAGCCCCAGCGGGGTCACCACATGGCGTCCCCCATGCCCCCGTCGGCGCACACACCCCACGCGCTACGAAGCTCCACCTACAGCCGGGGCGTTGACCTAAGGAACCCTAAATAAGGAACGAGGCCCCTGTTTCCCATAAGTTCAACTTCGATTTCCAATGGAAGACCTCAGGAAAGCCTGAGGCAGACTGTTAAACACTCCAGGAACACCGAGGCCCTCCCCAACGAAAAGGGTTCCTTCTTCAGCGCCCCGACTGTATGGCCCCAGCGCGGCGACCACAGGGCGTCCCCCCGCCCATGTCGGCGCACCTTTTTCACACGCCTCCTACTCCACTCGAAGGCTCCACGTATGGCCCCAGCGGGTGACCACAGGGCGTCCCCCCCCCGCCCAGCTCGGCGCACCCATGCCCCAATTTTGCAGCCATCGTGGAGCCCGAGCCGTTTCTCTGGCAGCATCTGCTGTGCTGCATATGTGGTGCAATCTCTGTGGGGCAAACTATGTGGTGCAATTCACTTGCCGAACTTGAAGTTGTCAACTCCACTGCTCGCGCAATCATCCCACCCACCCACCCGCCACTTGGTTTGCAAAACCCATGCGGGAACGATTGCGATGAGTGCTGGGTGTTGGCTGGTACATCTTTGTGGCCGCGCGAGCCCGCAACGACGACGACGACACCGACGACGTCTCCAACGACTTCGACGACGCCGACAACGACGACGACGACGACACCGACGACGACGATGACAACGACGACGACGATGGCGACGCCGACGACGACGACAACGACGACACCGACGACGACGACGTCAACGACGCCGACGACGACGACGACGACGACGGCGACGACGACGACGCCGACGTCGACGACGACGAAGACGACGACGACGCCGACGCCGACGACGACGAGACGACGACGACGACGTCGCCAACGAAGACGACGACGAGGGAGGAGGGAGGACGACGACGGCGACAACGACGACAACGACGACAACGACGAGGGAGGAGGGAGGACGGCGACGACGCGAACGACGAAGAAGGAGGAAGGACGGCGACGCCGACGACGACAACGACGAGGGAGGAGGGAAGACGACGACGACAACGACGACGACGACGACGGCGACGAAATAGGAGGGACGACGACGAGACGCCGACGACGGACGACGACGACGACGAGGGAGGAGGAGGAAGGACGACCACGGCGACAACGACGACGGAAACGACCACGACGCCAAAGAGGACGACGACGACGAACACGACGAAAGACAGAGGACGACGTAGGCGACGACGACGACGACGCGGGAGGAGGGAGGACGGCGACGACGACGACGACGCAAGAGCGCGTGCACGCTTTTGTTGAAAATCCGTGTTGCGAAATCTTGTGTTTTTTAGGTCTTTTGGGCACACGTTGTTGACATCCTTCTGGAACCGAAGGGTTTTCAAGGATTTCGGCATACGCGCGCGACGACGCGCGCGTCTGCATTTCGTCCCTTTTTTTGCAGAGGATTCTCGCGACGGCACACGCGCACGGGCGTTCGACAGATTTCGACATGCGCGCGCCCGAAGCCCGTTTGGTAGCATTTTGCGAAAGTCTTGAACAATCTATGGTGTTTGTTAAGATTTCGCAAGAGCTCGCGCGTAAGCTTTTTTAGCAAATCAGTGTTGCGAAACCCTATTGGTAAAATAACGAAAATTTGCGATTTCAGGTTCCCCAGGCGCTCTCGGGAGGCCTCTCGGAACTCTCTTGAAGTCTCTTGGAGGCCCCCTGGGAGCCTGGAGAACCGCCCGACAGTTATCCTGTGTTGCTTGGGAGCGTCTTGGGTCTTTCTTTGACGTTCCGGGGGTTTCTTGGCCTCTTCCGCCGTCTTGGGGCGGTCTTGGGGGCCTCTTCGGTCGTCTTGGAGCGTTGGAAGCATCGCCAAAAAATCCAAAAACAAATGACAATCAACGATTTTAGGTTCTCGAGGCGCTCTCGGGAGGCCTCTCGGAGCTCTCTTGAGGTCTGTTGGAGGCCTCCTGGGAGCCTAGAGAGCCGCCCGAAGGCTATCTTGGGTTGCTTGGGAGCGTCGTGGATCGTCCTTTTAGATTCTGGCGGCTGCTCGTGGGCGTCTGCGGCTCTTCTGCAGCGTTTTGGGGCCTATGTGGGGGGCCAGGGACGCGGTACCGGAAGCGTAATCCAAATGTGATCGAGGTGCAGGACGCCCCGGGAGAGTGCCCGGCCTATATATATATATATATATATATATATACACACACTAACATATATGTGTATGGATGCATTCTTTTGTGTGTATATATACACATACGAACACACACATACATTTATATATATATATATATATATATATATATATCAGAACCATCGCGCGTGCTTCGCGCGCGCTCAAGTTCTAGCTAGGCTTGATGGGCGAACGCATGGAGTATCATCCTTTTCGTTTCTTGCATCCAGGGGCTCTCTTGGAGGCCCTGCGCAAGCCTCGGAATCGTAGAGAAGGGGAACTGCGGAAACGCAAAAATCATCAATTGCCGTTAGGTATTCAACGATTTGGGGCACTCGAAGGCTTCCTGGGTTTTTTGGGGGCCTTAATTGTGGTCTGTTGTGCAAGAGAAAACAGAAACGAACTTTGAAAACAAAATCGGAATGGTGGGATTTTCCTCTTTTCAAACTGTAGTGCCTAGGTTGTGGGTTAGACGTTTTCTGCATGCAGGCCACGGTATGTTGGGATGCCTCTCGTGGTCTCCGTGCAAAAAATAAGCAGGGGGCGAGTTTGAAAAATGGAGTTCTGAAATTCCACTGTTTCAACTCATGGGAACATGCGATCTCGATTTCTACATTGGCTCTTGTTGGCAGCCAAGAGGACACGACGACGATCCAAGAAAGTGCCAAAACAGCGTCAGAAAGTTCAACCGCATTCCCGAAACACTTTTGCATGCGACCCCGAAGTGTTGATGGGGCTCGAGGAAGAGGATAGGGAGTGGGAACCCCAACTTGGAAAACAAAAAACGGGGAATCTCTGGAATTCCTTGTTTCTCCCAATTCCTCGGTCTGAGAGCTTTGGAAACAGGAAGACGTGAAAAGGCGAAAAACGTCGACACAATCTACAAGAAAGTAGCGATTTTACCCTCCTCGGGCTCTCTCGGGACGGCTCTCGAAGCTGTCTTGGGCTGTTTGGGGGGCCTCGTCGGGGAGATTTTGGGAGCCCTTGGCGCCGTCTCGGAAACCTCTTGGGCGGTCTCGGGGCGGTCTTGGGGGCCCAGTCGGTCGTCTTGAAGCGCTGGAAGCATGAAGTAGTGAGAAGGCCAAACACCATTAAACAAAACAACGAACATTCACGATTTTCCGTTCCCCGGGCGCTCTCGGGAGGCCTTTTCGGAACTCACTTGAAGTCTTTTGGAGGCCTCCTGGGAGCCTGGAGAACCGCCCGAATATATCCTGGGTTGTTTGGGAGCGTCTTGGGCCTTTCTTTAACGTTCCGGGGGTTTCTTGGGGTCGTCTTGGGCTGTCCTTGGGCGTTTTGGGGGCTTCCCGGGGGGTCGGGAAGCGCGGTGCCGGGAAGGTGGGGCCCCCGGGAGGAGGGGGCGCGCATTCATTGAATCTGAAACAAAAAATATCTCTGAAATTCATCCATTGTTTCAAATTCCTCGGTCTGCGGAACAAATTTACAAAAATCACTGATAATCAACGTTTTTACCCTCTTCGGGCTATCTCCGGACGGCTCTCGAAGCTCTCTTGGGCTGTTTTGGGGGCCTCGTCGGCGCTTTTTGGGGGCCCTCGGGGGTCTGGGGTGCGTTGGAAGCCTCTGGGGGGTCCCGGAGTCCTCTCGGAGGTCTCTGGTGGCCTCCTGCTCCCGCTCTTGGGCTCATCTTGGGCCTGTTCTGGGGTGGTCTGGAGCTGTCCTGGGCGCCTCTTCGGCAGTCTTGGGGCCGTCTTGGCCCGTTTTGGCGCCGTCTTGGGGGCCTCGCGAAAGAGCGGGATATGCAGGATGAGGGAAGGAAGGATCGGAAATGGAAGACATTGTCAGATCGACAACCACGAAAAAGGCAACAAGGCGTTATCGCTCTCTTTGACTATGTACATATATGTCTCCCTGACTGCTTGCTCAACGTGAAGGGTCCATGATAGTCTGGCCACTTTCGCCTGAGACCCTCGCACCTTTGAGTTGCGAGATGCCCAGAGCAGCTGGTCAGGCCACTACCACCTGGGATACGCGTGTGCACGCGCACACATCGCTACACATACACTTTGCATGTACATGTACATACCCATACATACATATATGTTTATGTATATATGTAGTAGGTTTCCATAGGCGCATGTGTGCGCGCATGTACGCACGCACGCACCCCGCTAACGTGCGAAACTCTAAAGGACCCAAGTGCATGGCGCGCAGCGCCCATGCAGTCTTGTATATATATACAATATACATATAATATAAATATCTCGGTGTGTGTGTGTGTGTGTGAAAATCTGAACATTAGTGTTGCGAGCCCATGCGCTTTTATATGTCATCGGGGCACTCGATTTTGAAATCCATGTGCAACCAACGGTTTTTGCAGGATTTCCGCACGCGCGCGCGACGACGCGCGCGCGGGCTTCGTCCTGTCTCTTGATAGGCGAGGTGTGCGCGCATCGCATTGTATGTTTGGAAGAGGATGAAAGGGGTTCGGGGGGTGCCTCTTTAGCCAGGGCGATATGAATTCAGATTTTGGATGGGCGATGGGGCAGAATCATACGAAAAGGGGCGCCGTTGATTCCGGGGGGGGGGATCCAATGCTCTATAAAGGGAACCTGCGGTGTCGCCCCACACGCCCGCCCGCAATCTGGTTTGCAGAACCCTTGCGGCGGCGATTGCGATGAGTGCATGGAGTTGGCCGGTGCATCTCCGCGACCGCGCTAGCACGCGCATGCTCGCGCGCGAAGCGGCCGGCAAGTTTGGCGCGACCGACGCTGCCGCGGTGGCGCTGACCGCCGGGCGCCTCCCCGCGGGCCCTTCAGTGCGAGTCGGCGACTTGGGCGGGCGCCGTATCATGGCGACGCAGACAGCGGTAGACGCGATGACGATGGTAGCGATGCTGGCGACGATGATGACAGCGACGACGGCAGGGCCAGCGACGGCGCCGATGCTGATCACGTCGGCGACAATGTTGGCGCCCTCGCGTCATGATGAAGGTTCTGGAGGGAGCTCGACACGCGCGCGCGGCCGTCGCGCGAGAACGGCCTGCATGGGACCATTTGGCGCGGATCGCGGCCCTCCACAGCGCGCGCGCGCAAGGGCGTTCGCATGATTCCGACGCGCGGCGCGAAGGGCCCGTCTGTCCGAACTCAATGAGACTGTTGGAACACTTATGGCTTTCTCAAGAATTCGCAGGGGCGCGAACGCAAGAGCTTTTAAACGTTTGCGACGCTTGAGAAAATGTTCTTAGCATGTTTTCGGGGCGCTCCATTTTGATGGATTCCGGCGCGCGCGCGACGACGCTCGCGCGCGCCCTTCGCCCCGCTGTTTCCGCGGGTGCTTTTCAAACGCGCGCGCGCGAGGGCTTTCGAGCGATTTCGACGCGCGCGCGAGGCCCGTTTGGTAGCATATAACGGAATTGTGGAACAGTCTAGTTTTCTTGAGACCTCGCAAGGAGCCCCAGCGCAAATCTTCTTTCGAGAAAAACACTTGTTGCGATACCATGTGTATATATATACACATGTGTGTATGTATGTATGTGTGTGTATATATATATATATGTGTGTGTGTGCGTTGTTGCGTGTGTAAATATGTGCCCACGCGCCCATATATATATATATATATATATATATATAAGTTTCGGAATCTTTGCGGCGCCTGGAGTTTCTGAAAGATATCGGCGCGCGCGCGACGTGGCGCGCGCGCGCGCTTCGTCCCATTTTCTGCGCGCGGGGCTCTGGGGAATTGCTGATTCTCGAGAAGCGAATGCATATATATATATATATATATATATTATATATATATATATATAATATGTGTGTGTGTGTGTGTGTGTGCGTTGTTGTGTGTGTAAATATGTGCCCACGCGCCCTATATATATATACATATATATATATATATATATATATATATAAGTTTCGGAATCTTTGCGGCGCCTGGAGTTTCTGAAAGATATCGGCGCGCGCGCGACGTGGCGCGCGCGCGCGCTTCGTCCCATTTTCTGCGCGCGGGGCTCTGGGGAATTGCTGATTCTCGAGAAGCGAATGCGCGCCTGGGTCATCCTGGGCCGCCCGGGTCATATGGGGCCATCCTGGGCCGCCCGGGTGCCTCCGGAGGCCCGCCCGGGTCATCCCGGGCCGCTCGCGCGCCGTTCTGGGGCCCTAAAACGAAATGGCAATTAAGGAATTTGCCTCTCAAAGCTCTTTTTTTCGAAACTGCGGAGGGGCATAGCTTTGGGGGCATCGATAGAGTGGGGTCTCTCCCGTGTGACACTTTACGCAAAGGACGCATGGGGGGGGGCGATGCGGGCCAGCCCGGGGCGGCGCGAATTCGCATTTAGGATGGGCGACGGGGCAGGAGTCGCACGCGCATGGCAATGCGAAAAGGGGCGCAGATGCTTCCAATGGGGGAGAGGTTCCCCGGTGGTGCTCGCAATTGTCAACTCCACTGCTCGCGCCCGCCCGCCCGCAACTTGTCTCGCCACAAGCATGCGGCGGCAAATGCGATAGTTGCTTGGCGTTGGCTGTTGCGCCCCCGCGGCCGCGCTAGCCCGTGCGTGCTCGCTCGCGCGGCGGCCGGCAAGTCCGGCGCGACCGACGCGGCCGCGTCGGCGCTGACCGCTGGGCGCTTCCGCTTCCCAGCGGGCGCTCGACTGCGAGGCGGCCGCCGGGGCGGGCGCGGCGTCGCGGCGGCGTCGACGACGGCGGGCGCGACGATGACAGTGGCGACGCAAGTGACGGTGCTGACAATTGCGAAGGCACGGCCAGCGACGGCCCCGATGCTCATCGCGGCGACGACGACGACGGCGCCCTCGCGTCGGCGATGAGGGCGTGGAAGGAGTTCGACGCGCGCGCGGCCGACGCGCGAGAGCGGCCCGCGCGGGGCTATTCGACGCGCACCGCGCCCTCCCCCCCCCGCGCGCGCGCGAGGGCGCTCGCATGAGGTCGACGCGCGGCTCGGAGGGCCCGCTTAGCAAAGTTTTAATGAACACGGTGAAACGACCAATGGTTTTCAAGGGAATTCGCACGAGTGCGAGCGCACTTTTCGTTTTCTTTGGAAGATGCTGTTGTTAAGCTATTGGTTTGGGTGTGTTTTCGGGGTGCTCGACGCTAATGCCCCAGCGAAACCAATGGTTCCTCGAAGATTCCGGCGCGCGCGCGCGACGAGGCACGCGCGCTCTTCGCGTCGTTTTCCGCAGGGGGTTCTCGCGACAGCACGCGCGAAAAGACGCTCGAGCGATCTCAACGCGGGCGCGCCCGAGGCCTACTTGGCAGCATGCCACGAGCGTTTCGAAACCCATGGTTTCTTGGGAATTCGCAAGAGCGCGAGCGCAACCGTTCGTTTGAACATTCCAGCGCGCGACCCCCAATCCTTTGCATATATGGAAAAATGTTTTCGGGGCGCCCGATTCTGAACCCCTTTCCGAAACAGATTTGTTTGATTGATTTGGGCGCGCGCGACGACGCGCGCGCCCGTCGCCCCGTTTCCTCGAGCTGGGTTTTCGCGGAAGCAAGCGCGAGGGCTTTGGGGCGATTTCGACCTGCTCGCGCAATCGCCCCGCCCGCCCGCCCGCGGCGCGTTCTGCGAAGCGCGTGCGGCGGCGAAAGCGATGGGCCCTTTGGCTGTTCTGGCGCGACTCTGCGGCCGCGCCAGCCCGCGCGGCCTCGCGCGCGCGGCGGCTGGCAGGCCCGGCGCGACCGACGCGGGCGCGGCGGCGCTGACCGCTGGGCGCTTCGGCTTCCCAGTGGGCGCTCGGGCGCGAGTCGGCCGCGGGGGCGGGCGCGGCGCCGCGGCGGCGTCGACGACGGCGGGCGCGACGACGGCGGCGGCGACGCCGGCGACGACGACGGCAACGGCGAAGGCGCGGCCAGCGACGGCTCCGACGCCCATCGCGCCGACGACGACGACGGCGCCCTCGCGTCGGCGATGGAGGCGCTGGAAGAAGTTCGACGCGCGCGCGCGGCCGGCGCGCGAGAGCGGCCCGCGTAAAATTATTCGACGCGCATCGCGCTCCCCCCCCCCCCGCGCGCGCAAGGGCGCTCGAATGGGGTCGACGCGTTGCTCGGGAGGCCCGCTTAATGAAATTTTAATGAACGCGGTGAAACGAATAATGGTTTTCCGGGGAATTCGCATGAGCGCGAGAGCGCTTTTCTTTTTCTTTGAAAGATGCTGGGAAACCATTGGTTTGAATGCGCTTCGGGGTGCTCGACGCTAAAACCCCTGCGAAAACGGTGGTTCCTCGGAGATTCCGGCGCGCGTGCGCGACGGAGCGCGCGCGCGCGCGCGCTTCGCGCAGCTTCTGCCGAGGATTCTCACGACAGCACGCGCGATAAGACTCTCGGGCGATTTCAACGCGGGCGCGCGCGAGGCCCACTTGGTAGCGCGTCACGAGCATGCGAAACCAATGGTTTCCTGGGAAATTCACGAGAGCGCGAGCGCAACCATTTGCAAAAAACATTCGTGCTGCGAGCCTACGCTGGTATATATATATATATATATATATATATATATATATTTATATATATATATATATACATTTATGTATATGTATATGTATATGTATATATATATACATAATATATATACATACATACAAACACACATACATGCATGCATACATATACACCGATATCAGTGTAAATGTTTTCGGGCCGCTCGATTTTGACCCCCCTCCGAAACCGGCGGCTTCTGATTGATTTTGGCGCGCGCGCGACGGCGCGCGCGCGCGCCCTTCGCCCCATTTTCTGCGCTGGTTTTTCGCGGCAGCAAGCGCGAGGGCGTTCGAGCGATTCCGACGTGCTCGCGCGAGAGGCCCGTTTGGCAGAATGTCATGGACATGGTGAAAATCCTTGGTGTTCTGAGGATTTCGCAAGGCCCGAGCGCTGCTTTTTTTGGGCTCGGCAGAAATTTTTGTTGCGAGACCATTTGGTATTGCATGTTCTCGGGGATTTTGACATCCTTGCGGGAATAACGGATTTTGAAAGATTCTGGCACGCGCGCGCGACGACGCGCGCGCCCCGTTTTGTGCGAGGGATTGGTTCTTGACAACAGACGATGTTTTATCAACGACTGCGCGCGTATATGTATATATATATATATATATATATATATATATATATATATTGCAGAGGATGGGGGGGGGGGCGTGAGCGGTTTCGCAGGGATGATGCGGGTTCGTATTTTGGATGGGTGATGGGGCGGTATCATGTGTAAATTGAAACGCGAAAAGGGGCGCGGTTAAAATCTGAGGGGGAGGGGGAGGGGGGGGGGTTATATTCAAATCTGGGAAAGAAAAATTGCGCGCTTGCCTTTGACTTCCTCGCGCGCGACCACCTCTCATGTTCGCGCAATTATCCCGCCCGCCCACCCGCAACTTGGTTTGCAAATCCCATGCGGCGGCGATTGCGATGACTGCTTGGCGCTGGCTGGTGCATCGCTGCTGCCGCGCTAGCCCGCGCAGCGGCGAGCTAGTTTGGCGCGGCCGGCGCGATCGCGGTGGCGCTGACCGCTGGGCGCTGGGCACTTCCCAGCGCGTCTCGCTGGCCGCGCTAATGCGCGGGCGCTTCCGTGCGAGTCGGTGACTTGGGCGAGCGCGGTATCACCATGGCAACGGTATACACGATAATGATGGTCTCGGTGCCGGTAGCGATGATGACGATGACGACGGCAAGGCCAGTAGCAGTTCCGATGCTGAGCACGCCGATGACGATGATGATGATGCCCTCGCATCGGTGATGAAATTTTTGACCAGGATTTTGACATGCGCGCGAGGCCGACGCGCGAGATTCGATCGCCTAGTATTATTTGGCAGGGATCGTGCCCCCCCAAAACGCGCACAAGGGCGTTCGAACGGCTTCGACATGCGCGCGCGGAGAAGGCCCTTTTGGTCGAATTTGATGAACATGTTGAACAACCTGCGGTTTTCCTCCGAATTCAAACTGTTGCAACACCACTCTGTGGTTTCCTAACCATCCTGTGGTGTTGGGTCCTCGCTTTGAAGAGACCGTGCCGCTTCGTCCTCCTTCCTCCTCCCCCCCTTCCAATCCCTGTCTCTGCCCTGCGCATGCCCATGTCGGCACACACCTCACACGTCTCGTGGCCCATAGGGAACTCCGCCGAAGACCTCAACGGCAGGGTCCGCATGGCGGCCCCGGGCCCATTTTGGCACACCACTCACACGTTTCGTGGCCCCGCAAGGAACTCCACCGAAGGCCCCAACAGGGTCCGCATGGCGGCCCCGCACGCATGTCGGCACACCCTTTGCACGTTTCGTGGCCCTAGACAAGGGGAGTTCCTACGAAAACCCCTGTGGCAGGGTCCGCACGGCGGCCCCGCAGTTATTTTGGCAAACCCCTCACAAGTTTAATACCTCACAATGAGCCTTTCCGAAGGCCCCAGCGGCAGGGTCTACATGGCGGCCCCGCATGGATTTCGGCACTGCGCAATGATTCCGAAGGCGTTGGGCCAATGCGTTCATAAACCGAATGGCCTCCCTCTCATCGACCGCTCGCACCATACAAAGCAAAGCGTCTTGATACCGCCGCGGGCCTTATCACAAAACATGGCCTCCTCGTGCTGGACG
Organism: Prorocentrum cordatum; assembly: GCA_963575745.1. Classification (NCBI taxonomy): domain Eukaryota; class Dinophyceae; order Prorocentrales; family Prorocentraceae; genus Prorocentrum; species Prorocentrum cordatum. Next base: position 602,127 of record CAUYUJ010015693.1, on the reverse strand, counting down.
AAGCATGTCACGAACACGAGCAGGCGAACGAGAATCCGCAAGCCCGAATACCACGAAACTCTCTGCGAAGCATCGTGGCTGCTGGCGCCGGCCCAGCATCGAGGCTTCTGGGAGGCTCCCAGGATCAGGGGCGGTCTGGTCGCACGCGTTGGTGGCGCAAGCGGCCCCTGCCACGCAATCCCAACGAGCGCTACTGCGCCAGAGGCCCCCTGGCTGCTTCCCTCTCTGCTGCTTCCCTCCCCTCCCCTCCTTCTCTTCCTCTCCTGCCCCGTAGCTCCTCCCCTACCCCCGCATCCGTTCAAATGTTTGCTTCCCTCCCTTTTGCTCTCCCCCTCCAATATGGAGGTTCGATCCCGGACGAACCTCCAGTCTCAAAGTCAGCTCTGGCCGCGTCTCGATGCGCCAGGGCCTCCCGCGCGAGGCTGGTTCAGCGGGCAGGGGCGCTTCTGATGACTTTGATGGCGACGGCCTCCTTTGTCTTCTCGTCGGTGCACTGGCGAGGGCAGCCAGGGGCGGGTCTGGGTTTCTGTAGAGCGATCCCAGAGACCTCAAAACCCGGAGCAGAACACAAAACGAGCAAAAGGAATTCCTCAAAACATGCGTTCGAGTCCCCCAGATCGGATATCCAAGGCCCTCTGGAGCGGGCTGTGCGCATCTGGGACGGCGAATCATTAAGACTTAGGATGGCGAAGGGAGAAGGCAGGGACCGAGGAGTGAGGAACAGCAGGGATCGTGAGAGAGACGGGCGGGCGGACGGACGGACGGGCGGACATCGAGAGGAGGACGGGCCGAGAAGATGAAGGACGTGAGACAGCTTGACACAGCGTCCCTGCTGAGCGCTCGCCACGAGCCACTGAGGCTGGGCGTGAACGACAGTAGATGGGAGCTACTGAGGTGTACGTGAACGAGAATGTAGGCTTCGAGATGGCAGCTCAGCACAACATCATACACACACACACGCCACAACCACTTCAGCTTTAAGCGCTATCCTTCTCCTCGCCCTCCCTCTCGAGGTCTTTCTTCTCCCCCACCTCATCTACCCTTCCCCTCCTTCTCCTGCGCTCACCGTGCGCCTTCTCCCACCGCGCGTCTCCCTGACTCTGGTACGCACCTGGGGCCTCTGGGGCCACCAGTGTCTGACCCTGGTGCAGTCGACGAGGGAGGGGGCGCAGTTGAATGGGGGATACCACAATTGCGATGGGAGGAGGAGGTGTAAGATTTCATGGAGGCAGGAGGACGAGGATGGTGTTGAGAAAGGTGGGGGGGGGAGCGAAATAACAATTGCAAATATCGCTTTTCGAAGAGCTCACCACGTGCAAAGGACAAACGCGTGCGACCAAGGCGGGGCGCAAACGTGCCACCGCTTATTAATGCGCTCCCAATGGATATTCTCCTTCTCCTCCACCTCCCGCTTATTGACAATACTGCTTCCTCCCGGCTGGATACAACTCAGACTTTGCCCCCACGGCCTCAGTCGGAAACCGCTCCAACCAAGAATGGCAACACACAACAACGGATCCTCGCTCAACTCAGACCCAGGCTTCGGCCCGGGATCCAACCTCACCCCAACAAATCGAAAGCACGGAAGGAAAAGTAATCTTCTGTCGCGTTGGTTTATGGATCTTTTTAACGAAGACAGCCACCAACAGCAATGCCCCACGGCCGACCAATTTCGCAGCGCGGCCACAACCAATCTGCAGAAGTCGATCCCCTGCAGTGAAGCGCGTCGAAGGCGAGATGGTACTAATGACGATCTGTGGACATCCCACCTGGCCCAGGCCACCAGGCATGTAAATCACGAGAGCCGCGATTTGTTGTTCTGGTTCGTGGGCGGTTGTCATTTCGTCCCGAGCTCGTGGGCGATCCCTGCACGCGGCGCGGAGCGCCAAACTCGGCGAACGACCGCGGCGGTCGGAGGAGATGCGGGTGGGCAGCCGGGCCTTGACGACGTTGGAGAACGTGCCCTTCCCGCACCTCCCCTTCGCACAACTGGGGCGGCGGGGATGTGGATGGGGCAGCAGAACAAGCGAGAGGGAGAGGAGCACGCGAGAGACAGAGAGGGAGAGATAGAAAGAACTTTAGAGAGAACGAAACCTATTCTCCGTACATCAAGACGTGTGGCTTGCATTCGGAAAACATGTGTAGATATATAGATATCTATGCATGCATGCATGCATGCATGTATGTATGTATGTATGTATGTATGTACGTCTGTATGTATATATATATATATATATATATATATATATAGATTTACATATATAATTTTATATCTATATATATATATATATATATATATATTCTACAGCGCGACAAACTTTGCCGCGTGCGTGCCGTGCCGTGCCGTGCGGGGGCGTGCCGTGCCTGGCTCCCAGAAGGCGGAGGCCAGGCCGCGCCGTCTCGGGCCGTGCCGTGGCGCGCGGTGCCTGCAATTAGGCTCTGCGTGTGCCGCGCCGTGCCGTGCCGTGCCGTGCCGTGCCCCGGCGCCTGGCTTTCTGGACTGGGAAGGCACGCGCCGCGCCGCGCCCGCGGGGCGTGCCGCGCCCGTGCGTGCCTAGAGTGCGAGGGAAGTGCGCCGCGCCGTGCCGTGTGTTGCGTGCCGCGCCGTGCCTGGAGCCTAATAATGCGAAAAAGGGGCCGCGCCGTGTGTCGTGCTGTGCCCGCGCGCGCGCCGTGCAGCGCCGCGCCGGGGGGTCCAAACTGCGAGAGATGTGCCGCTCCCGCCGTGCCGTGCCGCGCCTGATGTCTAAGCGACGCAAGAAGAAAGACGTGCCGTGCCGTGCATGTGTGTGTCGTGCTTGAGTGCCGCGCCGCGTCGGAATTCTAGAATGCGACAACTGGGCCGCGCCGTGCCCGAGCGCCGTGCCGTGCCAGGACTGTTGCGGCACTGGCCGCCCGTACCACGCGTGCTCCCTTTGATGCTGAGTCGCTGTATGTGCGTGTGTGTTTTCATGTGGCGTTTCTGTTTCGGGTCTCTTTGCACGGTGTAGTGTGAAGCTCAGCCCCGACTTCCCAACTTCTCCCAAGGGACTGAGGCCCGTTCCCTACTGCAACAGAGGGAAGTGCAGCAGGAATGGCCATCGCAACCGCTGCGTCGATGGCTCCCCCAACGAACCGCAGCTGTTGGGAAACGACTCGGCGCGAGAAACGGGGCGAAGGTTACGCAGACGAATGCGCCAGATGGTTTCCAGCCCAGCGTGCCGCTGACACACTCCGCGGCGGCATCAAGGATATTGACACCGACGCCGACCCCCACGGCCACCTTCTATCGCCGCGTCCAACGATCTCCTTCTGAGAAGGCCGACCATGGTGTGCAGCTCTACCTTGCCGAGGGCCGCAAAGTCCCCGATGCAGTAGCCCAGGCGATTCAAGATGTCGACGGCGCACTGCGAATATCCCTCTCCCTGCTCATGCCCTTCCCCGCAAACCATGCACCCACCAGGCTGATATCATATCCTTGGCGGCTTTTTCCCAAACTAACTCTGCTTAGCTGGCTGTTCTTACTGTTTGCCTCGTGGCTCCCTCGCTGCAAACGCCAGGTGCCGATCTCACTCCAGCGCCCACGCCGGTGAGCCTCGCGAGCGTGCAGGCACGATGCCGCCGCACTTCGCGCCGCCAAGCTCTGGCCAGGAAGCTCGCTCCACGTGTGCTGGCTCGCGGCCGGCGCACACCGCGTTGCCAGCGCTGCCGGCTGGAAGCTCACTCCGAGCGTGCCGGCTCGCTCCCAATGAAGTTCGCGCTGCGCGCGACGCGCCGTGAGCCCTCCGCCCCCCGCGCGCCGACTCGGCGCGATCGGCCAGCGGCCCCACGCCCTGCTCGGCAGGCGGCGCCGCGACCACGGCGAGGTCGCCCGGCAGCGGCCCCAGCGCGCGGCTTGCGCAGCGTGCATGGGGCCGCCCTCCTCGGCGGGCCCCCCGCGACCCGCGCGATGCCTCGGCGACGGCGCGCCGCTGCCAGCGCCCGCGCCCGCGTCTGCCGCCTCCGGTCCCCACTGGCCGCTTCCGGCGCGGGAGCGCGCAGCAGGCCCCGCCGAGCGAGGGGAGACGGGGGGCCTCCCCTCCGCACGGGGCGGGCTCGAGCCCAAGTGGGGTAAGGGGAGGAGGAGGAGGAGGAGGAGGAGGAGGAGGAGGAGGAGGAGGAGGAGGAGGAGGAGGAGGAGGAGGAGGAGGAGGAGGAGGAGGAAGAAGAGGAGGAGGATGCGGAGGAGGAGGGGGACGAGGAAGAGGAGGAGGATGCGGAGGAGGAGGAGGAGGAGGAGAAGGAGGAGGAGGAGGAGCGAACGTAACCGATGAGGTCACGGTCGGGGCGACTAGGCGGCCGACGGCGGCGCGGGGCGCGCGGTGGTCATGGCCATGGGGTAGGCGCCGTCGTCGAAGTCGGCGTGCTTCGGTTTGGACACGAGAGGCGATGAGGGTGAAGATGAATCCACGTAGGCGTCCAAGAGATGGTTGAAACTGTCGACGCTGCTCTCATCACGGAAGCTCGCGATCAGGTTGTCGCAGTACTCGTCGCCGCCCGTGTTCCTGTAGATGCTGTAGATGTTCTCCACCTTCTCGATCCGCTGGCTGAGGCAGGTGCGGTCCTTGCGCGTTGCCTCGGAGAGCTCCTGCATCTGCGCGTAGATGGAGTCGATGGGCTTCTTCAGGGTAATGGCTGCCATGGCGTTCACCTGACCGGAGAATGTCTTCCCCATCTCGTTCTGGAGGGTGGCCATGTCCTGATCGATCCGCTGTGTGCGGGACTCGCTGTCCTTGCGCATCGCCGCGGAGAGCTCCTGCATCTGCTCGATGACCGTGGCGTGCAGCGTGGTGTGGGTAGTTTTTGTCATCTCGTTCACCTGACCGGCGAATTTGGACGCCCGAAATGGGTACGGGAAAAATGGGTACAATGCCCAGCAACAAATGTCGTCCCAAACCAACAGCGGCCGCTGTTGGGCAGGCGGCCTTCTGTCTCGAATAGACATAGGCCGCGGCGGCGTGGACAGCGAATCCTGTTCAAAATGAACAGGAACTGCTGTTGGGCATTGTACCCATTCTTTCCGTACCCATTTCGGGCGTCCAGAGAGAATGTCTTCATCGCTTCGCCGTTGTGAGCAGCTGTGGTCTTGAGCGGGTCGACGAGCGTGCTCGTGGTGAAGATCCGGTCTGTGGCGGAGCTCACCTGCTCGGACGAGTGTGCGAGCGAGTCGTTGAGCATCCTCTGCGTGAAGAACAACTGCCCGGCTGAGTCGACCTTCTGGACCAGTGCTTCAACGAGTCGCTGCGCATCTACTGTATGTCGAAGAACGAGCGCGCGAACGTGTCGGTCGTCAGTCGGCTGCGGAGACCAAGGCTCGATCGAATCTACCCTCATGTACCGCACGCTTACCAGTGGAGTGCGGCTGGAGGAGCTTGCGGTCCAGGGAGGCGTGCATAACCTTACCCTTGACAATGCGCTTGATGTCCCGGTAGTCCTCCGCAGGGGTCTCCACGAAACGGCGACCAGGAGCAGCATGCGCCATAAAGCAATACTGGTTCCGCTCGAAGCGGCGTTTCTGGGCACTCGTGAGAGGCGTTCCGACTGCAAGTGCTGAGATCCATCATCGACAGCGCGGCATCACGCAGAGGAAGGACTCCACTCGCAGGTGGAACAGCACGACAGTGAGGAAGGAGACGATCAGCAGCATTGCGACGCCGCCATGATTCGCGGCGGGGAGTCCGAGCGCATGGAGGGGCCCGTGCGCGCGCGGGCCCTGGAAGCTCTTGAGCCAAAATGGCTACGGAGGAGGAGGAGGAGGAGCGACAGTAATTGCTCCGGGGCTAGGAGGAGGAGAAGCAGGAGTTAAAGTAGCCTGAAAAGCAGGAGAAAGAGGAGGTGGAGGAGGTGAAGGAGGAGGGACGGGGAACGAAAGGATGAGGAGGAGGAGGACGAGGAGGATGAGAAGGACGACGAGGAAGGATAGACAGCGTCTGAGCGCATCCATGGTCCAGCGCTGCCAGCGCGGCTGGGAGGAAGGCGGGGCGGAAGAAGGGGGAGACAGAGAAGCCTCCGCGGCGGCAAGAGAACGCTCGATGGGTAGTTGGTGGCAGCAACGACAGGATGAAGAGCGCGGTCAAGGCAATTGGCAAACGCCAAGGATTACCAATACGATGGTGCGAGTGCCCGACTTCCAAACATATGACACGATCTATAATCTCCAAGAGCAGCCACGTGAGATCGCAACCGCGTGAGAGGGCAAGAGTACTCAGGTATGGCGTGCTTGGCAAAGCGTGCAATGATATCGGCACCACATTCCGTCCACGAGCGCAGCGCCAGACCACCCCACGTTCCCGAGTCCAACTCCCCACAGCTGAGGGCACTAACACGTCGCCCTGTCATCCCTGTACCTCCTAATGGTAAACCTGTCCTCATCCTGCTCCCTCTCCGGCTTCTCCCTATCCCCCGTGGCGATCCCCTGGGAGGGCAGAATTCGGTTGGGCACCTTCGTACGCAGCGGGGAGTTTAAGCAAGCCGCCGTCCCACAGGCCCAGGGAAATGTGAACTGCAATCCATGGGCCTTTTGCAACGCTGCAGGAAACAGGTGGACCGGGGCATCCAATCGAGAGGACGACACTGAGCATATTCTGCTCTGCAAGCGCGGAGGCGACGAACGCGCCAAGGCTCTCTGCGAGGGGCCATCGAGACCAACTCGAAGCCTCACAGCATATCCGACTCAGGTCTGCGAGGAAGCGCCCCGTCGGGAACATTACCAACTTACCACCCCCTCACACTTCTCATCACACACCTTTCGTCCCTCCCCCTCCTGCCCCCCGTCCCTCTGTATTCTCCTCACTCTGCCTCCCCCTCCTCCTCACCTCCACAAAGTGGTTCCGAGGAAGCGGGGATACAACCTTGAACCGCGTATCAGTAGGCAGTCCGTGGTGGTGAGCGAGATGGCGATAGAAGCAGCAATGGAAAGGCGTTGGTGGTGGTTGTGGCGGGGTGGTGGGGTTGGCTGTGGCGGTGACAGTGGTCATGGTGTGTGGGGATGGCGCTGGTGGAGTTGGCTGTGGCGTTGAGTGTGGTGGCGGTGGGGAACGGTGTTCGGGGTGGCAATGGTGGATGTCTGCTTTGTGGTAATTGGTGTCTGGGCGTGCCGCGCTAATGAAGCGAGGGGTGCTCGTGAGTGGCTCGGTCTCAGGCGGAAGGCGAGAAATGCATTCGGCGGCCGCCCACTGCCGGATCCACACGGCTTGGCAAGCACGTTCCACACGACCAGACGTGTTGCCACCAGATAGGAGTCAAGGACACGAGTTAAGGGATCGCTGCATCCGAATTCTGCAGTGTGAGGAGGCATGTCGGTGGCAACGACGGGGCTCCCTCCAAATAAAAAAAACACAGCATGGACAAACTGGCATGGCGTTCGGGCAATGCTTTGCTTGTTTTGTGTTGTGGACGCGTTTGCAGCCTGGCTCGTGAGTCGGTTAAGACTGCCTTGCTCATGCTTGGAACAAAAGGAGGGCGTGGGATTAGAACGCACTAGCACCTCTCGGACCAAGGACGTCGCACAAAGGAACAACTGACCGACACACATGCAATATGCGCAATATGTTGTATCGTACTGATTGCTGCCTCTCTACCCCCCTGGCGCACAAAGTCTCGAAGACCCTGTAGCGGTTGTTCATCATCTGCATGGGTCCAGAGGTGGCAACAACTAGTGCAAGGATCCATGCTGCATGACAGAGTGGTATTGCTCTGTATATATATGTATGTATGAGAACGGCGTATGTGTATACAAGGGGAGGGAAAGAGAGAGATAGAGAGAGAGCGAAGCAGAGAGAGAGAGAGAGAGAGACATAGAGAAAGAGGGATACCTATATATCGGAGGTGAGGGGGTGAGATCGAAGTGGAACGGAGAGCCCCCCTACCGGGAAATCGATTTCGGTTTCGTGTTCGTGCGTGCCGTGCGTGCGGGCGAGGCGAAGCTGCGTGGGCGGGCGAGAAGAAAGTCTCCTGTGGCTGAGGCGCGGCCGGACCAAATGTCTCCCTTCCGGGCGGCCGGGGCCCCGCGGTGTCCCGCCGGTGTCCCGCTGGTGTCCCGTGTGGCTGAGGCGCGGCCGGACCAAATGTCTCCCTTCCGGGCGGCCGGGGCCCCGCGGTGTCCCGCCGGTGTCCCGTCGGTGTCCCGTCGGTGATGATGATGATGATGATGATGATGATGATGATGATGATGATGATGATGATGATGACGATGATGATGATGATGTTGACAACGATGATGATGATGGTGATGATGATGGTGGTGATGATGGTGAGTTCGGTAGTGAGACCGAATGTGAGATCGATTGTGAGATCGATTGTGATATCGATAGTGAGGTCGATAGTGAGACCCAATGTGAGATCGATAGTGAGATCGATAGTGAGTTCGATAGTGAGATCGATAGTGAGACCGGATGTGAGATCGATTGTGATATTGATTGTGATAACGATAGTGAGGTCGATAGTGAGATCGAACGAGAGGTCGATCATGACTTCGATAGTGAGTTCGATAGTGAGATCGATAGTCAGATCGATTGTGAGATCGATTGTGAGTTCGATTGTGATATCGATAGTGAGATCGATAGTGAGACCGAATGTGAGATCGATTGTGAGATCGATTGTGAGATCGATCGAATGAGATCGATAGTGATATCGGTAGTGAGATCGATCGTGAGACCGAATGTGAGATCGATCGTGAGATCGATAGCCAGATCGATTGTGAGATCTATTGTGAGATCGATTGTGATATCGATAGTGAGATCGTTAGTGAGATCGAGTGTGAGATCGATAGCCAGATCGATTGTGAGATTGATCGAACGAGATCGATAATGAGATCGATAGCGAGATCGATAGTGAGATCGATCGAGTGCGACGGTGGTCCCCCCCCCTCGCCTCCTTATCACCCGAAGGGTGGTCTATGCGGTATATATGTATAAAGAGAGAGAGATAGCGAGAAAGAAAGAAACGAAAGAGAGAGAGAGAGAGAGACAGAGAGACATAGAGACATACAGACAGAGGGAGTGGAATATCAAGCTGAACAACATAACACCATGTAAGTATAACTGAACTACTGTTGATAACCTGGCACACTGGCTGCTGCACTGCTGACTCAAAACCGCACTGCCCAAGTTAACCAAAGGCATGCTTCAGAAGAGTGCGCAGGCAAGTGCACCAAGGCTATGCGCACCATGAGCAACAAAGATGGAGAGGCACAAGCGACAAACAGGCACTTCCAATGCCCACTCTTCTGGATCAGCTGGGGCCTACAGCGCGAATCCTAGGGAGGAATACGCGTACAATTCATACATGTGTGTATGGTGCACTGTTGCGGCCTCTGAGGCCAGGCCACGCGCGTTCCGCGGCGCCCGACTCCGCCCTGACGCTGCGCGCGGGGCCGCGTCCGCCCAAAAAGTGTGTGTGTGCGTGTGTGCGTGTGTGTGTGTCACTCGTACACCATGGGTCTGTTCATCTTAGCGGGGTCGGAGCACGGCAGCAGCCAGCTCAGAAGTCGTAGAAGAGGAAGCCGTCGAAGACGACAAAGAAGATGTCGAGCCTCCCTGGCCGCATGGGTTCTCGCATGTCCTCGGCTCCTCCGCCGAATCTGCGACCAGGAAGGCTGGTTTAATCAGCTTGCAGCCGTCGATACCTAAGAACTCCACCTGAACCCTCTCTCCGACGAAGCCACGGACGCAGCCCACCAGCCCATTCAGAGCCGACGTAGCGAGGCTGTGCGGGCGCACCAAGTCACCCACCTGGAAATGGTCGCCCTGGCACTCGGGAAGGGACACGGGGCCATCGCCCTTGACCCGGTCACTCCAGGGAACTTGAGGCGCCACATTCCCAAATTTGGTCTCAAGAGCCTGGACCTTCCTCTCCAGTGTGTCTAGAATCTTCGCAGAAGCGGCACTCACAGCAGACAGACATTGGTCGCCCAGAGATCGCTGATGAGTCGTGAAACTGTCGCACAGCTCCTGCTTCGTGTGCGTGTGTGTGTGTGTGTGCGTGTGTGTGTGTGTGTGTGTGTGCGCGTGTGTGTGTGTGTGTGTGCATGTGTGTGTGTGTGTGCGTGCGTGCGTGTGTGTGTGCGTGTGTGCGTGTGTGCGTGTGTGCGTGTGTGCGTGTGTGTGTGTGTGTATGTGTGTGTGTGTGTGTGCGAAGATACGGTCGGCGCTCCACAGGGTTCTCCAAGGGCCGGCGGCACCTCGCTTCCAGCGCGTGGGCAGGTGCCGCACGGGTGGTCTGCGACACACCTCGCGCCGGTGACGCCGCGGCCCTGCTTTTTGACTTTTTGGCGTTTGCCCTCCTGCACGTGGCTCGTCACGTTACAGCTTGCGGCCTCGCCACACGCTCAACTTCTTCGCCGCGACAGGCCCGATTCGACATGGCTGTCTGGGTGGCACCCCGGGCGATGGAAGCTGCCAGGTACACTCGGCGGCGACAACTCGCATCGCTCTGGTCCTTGCCGTCCTGGCACTTCGACCTATACCATGATTCTTCTTTCGCGGCATGCCACTAACACCGGGTGTCGACAGTCAAGCCAGCCACCCGCCTACCCCTCAGGTTCTCCTCCCTTCTCTGCTCCCCCTCTCGTCACTGCTGGCTGCGCGTCTTTGGATGCCATTGGTTGCTGCTGGACTGCTCGGCTCGCCGCAATTCCCTCTCTGCGGCTGTCTCGCCGCCACTGCGATGTCAGTGCAGGTGATCGTTGCTGGCCCCCTATCCTTCACCACGCCGCTGGCTCATGGATCAAACTCGGTTGCTGCTACGGCGCCTTTTCGGCTCGCCGTCCGGCTCCCCGCCATCTCCGGCCCCCGTTCCTCCCCCGGCTCAGCCACTCGGCGCCGCTGCGATCGTACGGCTCTCTGGCTTCTTCCTGCGCCTCTGTTCCTGCACCGGCACTCTGGATGGCCCTGCCTTGTCCCGCGCCTCTGTTCCCCCGCGACCCAGGCCTGCACGATTACTCACACAGTGTGGCCCGCGGCGTCTATCCGCGCGTTTGCGAAGCATTGCTGCGTTGGAGGAACAGTGTGTAGGCTCCGTTCGCGTGGCCACATAAGGTGGTCAATTAGAATTCCACACGTCCTGTCTTGTTGTGTTTGAACCGCCGACCGCCACTTATCGGTGCGCCGATCCAGGCGAGTGCTGCAACATGCAGGCGAAGAAAACGTGTGCGTGTGCTTGTGTGTTGAGCCTTCTGGAATCGGGAAGCAAACATCAACCCTTGCAAAATCATTAATTACAAAGCCATTCACCCAAGTAGCGGACCCCAACAGAGTCATTCTCAATACCAACTACGTGTGATCCAAGACCACCCCAGGAAATGGCCAGAACGGCCCACGGCCAGCTTCAAGTAGCCTCGCAGCTGCCCTAAGATTGCAATCTGCCCGATGACCCCAATGAGCACACGAGATACCGCCCAGTACAGCCCAGGTAGCTCAACAGGCCAGTCTCACTGAAGCGTGAAAATGCTGTCGACTGTCGAAGCCTCGTCCAATAATCACGCATTCGCCAACAATGCACAGACGACTGTACATGCGACTTTCCGCCTGCACGTTCCAGCCCAGCTTTTCCACGGACGCCGTGATTTAGTGATAATGCGATCATGCTCACCATGGGAGGGAGCAGCGGACTGCAATATTGTGAGCCCTCTTTCTCCTTGTGCTCCTCTCCCTTCAATCCTTCACCTCCTCCTCCTGCCTGCCTCCTCCTCAACAGGTCTTTGAGGTTGACCCCTGAAGAATTGAGCTCAACATAGTAATCAAATTTGATGGCCATGCCCCAGCATGGTGCCCTCAGTACAGAATTTACCGAGCGCACCTTCGCCGAAGGGAACTCTGCAGACAAACGCGCCAGTTAACACGCTCTTGGCCACGATTGGCGCAGCCGCTGGCTGACTGCTCTACTGTTACTGATTGCATCCACTTCTGCCTATCCCAACAATGACCTTATATTGTACATACGTTCTTATCGCGGCGCGCAATCCAATTATTTGTCCTAGTTGCCTCTGTAGCCGCTCTGCTCAACTCTTCAATCGACCTTTGTACGTGCCCTTAGCTTGTTTGCTCCCACCTCTCTCCGTCTCCTATCTGTTGGCCCCGCTCACACATGCCGCCCAATCTCTCCGCTTAGAGAGGGGCTGCGCGCGGTCAGCGTCGCGAGGCCTCACCGACCTGCGCCTTGTAGTACAAGTCCTCGGGCGGCGTTTAAACATACCGCAGCGAAGAAACAATCTCGGCAAACAGTCCCGCATAACTCCGTCGCAAGGCGCGACATGTGGCTCGGGCTGCATGTCATTCTGGCCTGGGAACACAACGAGGAAGACATGTTTTGGTTATCTGGCCGATGCGTCCTTGGGGCGCTTTGCTGGCAACGTTGCAACACCACATCATACTTGACTGGAGCTGACATCCCATGGCATCTCAACCCCCTTCCCCCCTCTCGTCCCCCTGAGATTCCGCATCACTATCCTGTCCCCTTCCCCCTTCCCCCTTCCCCGATCCCCCTGCGCCTTCTCCATCCTGCATTCCTTCCCATGCCCTCCCTCCCGCCCTCCCTCCCTCCTACCCGCCTACTCTTCCTTCCCCTATTAAGTCGGGCCTGTCCCCATAAAGAGGAATTTTCGACGAAACACAAAACATACACGACAAATACCCCCAAAAGGTCTAAACATACTAAAACAAATTCTATTTTTGGACTATTGTTTGAATATTTTTGGGAAAAAATTGTAAAAACAAATTCGTCGAAAATCCCCCTGTAGGGGGACAGGCTCGAATTAAGACGAGCGGGCGGGCGAGCCTGCGCGCAGACTCGCGAAGCCGCGTGACACTGCCGAGGAGGTTGCTCGAAACGAAAGGATGGGGCGCAGGCTGCTGCGCGAGGGCCACGCGGTCGGGGACGAAGCAGTTCGCGCGGCGGGCGGGGCAGCTGGACCAAGAAGGGCTGGGCTCCCCGCTTTGCGCAGTGATCGAGAGAGCTCGGGGCTCGCAACCACGACAGCCGAGCGTCTGTCGAAGTCGGCGGTGGCGAGCGCGAACAGATTTGACACCTGCCGCGGTCGGGTGGGCGACGTTTGCAGCTTGCCGGTCCGGGCAATAGTTGTAATCGTGAGGGCGCTGCTCAAAGCCGCGCGGGACGCCGCAGTCAGATGTGAACCGTCGTCGTCAGCCCGCAGCGGAAATCGGGAAGACTCAGCTCGTGGAACAAGTGATTGTGGGGCGCAGGGAGGATCACTCGGATCTGCGGGCCGCGGCCGTCGGAGCCACGCGCCCGACGCACATCATTATCATCCTCGTTCGCATTCCCACTCTGGCTCTCATTACCATTCCCATGGTCGTCATCATCTTCGTCTCCGCCCACGTTATCATTATCTTTCTGCTCCTGCTCGAAGCCTTGCAGAAGAACACGGTCACCCATGGGCGCCGAACAGGAAAGAAACAAACACACTACACCAACTCAACGCGCCTGGTCGAGCAGGTGGCAGCCTCACGGGTCCCAGGCAGAGAGCCCTGGGCCAGCTGCTTCAGAGCCCGCCCTCCGTGCTCCCTGGGCTTGCCTCTGCAAAAGGGCCAGGAGCGGGGCCAGGACACGATTGCTGGCACTGCGCCCACAGGCTTCACACACCACGACGGGGCGGGAGGGAGCAAGGGCACCAGGAGAGAGCAGGACCTCCAGGAGCCTGCGGGGACGGTGACTAGCAGACACTAGGGACCGCGACGCAGCGGCAGCCCTCGGAAGAACGCCGCCCCCCCGCACTCTCACCCGGGTGTACTCCAGATTTCGTAATAAAGGGAGGGGGGTCTCATTTCGGGGGGGGTCTCTTCCAGGCTATCTTGGAGGGTCTGGGGGGTCTGGGGACGATGTTTTGGAGGGTTCTACCACGGGGGGGGTCTAAAACTTCTCGTCTGGGAGGGTTGAGACCCCCTCCCTTTTATTACGAAATCTGGAGTAACCCCCAAGCGCTTGCAGACACGGCACCACACAGCACCGGAGTGCACGACCTCGGGGTTGTACAACTGGGGGGTGGGGGCGGAGCGCTTACATGTGGCTGTGTGGACAATGCCGTGCTCGGCGGCAGCAGTGCCCGCCATCGCAATCCCAAAGACCGACGCTGACCGCGAACATATTCGCCTGCTGAAAGCGAGAGAGCAAAACAGGCGACCTGGTCGATCAAGGCTTTGCCCGCGCGCTCGAAGTCGCGCGCGCGGCCAGCCTGGACGTCGGCTTCGGGGGCATGAGCATTGACCTCGGAAGCTTGGAGCCCAGACTGTCCCAGGCCTCCGAAGTCCTCAAAAAACCTCCACAGTCTCCTCCAAATATGGGCCTACGCGGATCTGGGGTCGGTCGCGGCAGCCTCGCCCTTCTCCAGGATCCCACGGGCCACGCAATCAGAACCCGAACAAAAACGTGCAAACGTCGCCCGCCCGATTCTGCATCCGACGGGGGCCAAAGAGGGCCATCGGGCACCAACGGGAGAAAGCAGGGGCCAACGGGGGCCAACGTCACCCAACCGTTTCGAGATCCAGCAACGCATCTGCTCGTTTCGTATATCATAAATATGTTTGTGTACATGTGCACAGAAATTACATAACATTGGCACACACACACACTATGTTTAGAGAAACAAGAAACGCGCACATCAAACGAACCCGCTGGAATGGCGGGAATGTCGGGCCGGGTCCGTCGGGTAATGACTGTAGGAGGGAATGGAAACGGGGAGGAGGAGGAGGACAGGATAGGATAGGATACGGGAGCAACATGACGGAGTCATCTAAACAAAACACCTGCAACCCCTGAGCTTCCCGCCGAAGGAAACGCACTGGAGGAGCGCGTGTGTGGATTGCGTGCACCAAACCTGCTGATTTCCCAATCGAAAAAAAACGTTGTTCACCATCTTTCAGAAACTGATCATGTCCCTCCACTGGCCACAAGAGACGACACATACTGCGCACAGTGTGTATCGAGGGCAAGGACCAACTGCACACCAGTTGAACGAGGGAAAGAGTGCCAAACCGTCGGCGCTGCGCATTCCAGTCAAAACGAGAAGCTGATAGGCGCAAGGAGAAGGCCATCATGGGGCACGCGAGGCCCATGCAGATTAGCAGCGAGCGCACATCACCGTTGAACAACAAAATGCCCGACCCCAAATTTTACTGCCGTGACACTATGCACCGCGCACTGAAAACCATTGAGCGATGCACAAGCAAATCGAGAAAGTGTTGCCGAATTCCAAAGATAGCAAAATAAACCAGCGCCGTCTAAAGGCGAGCACCACTGAGACATGTATTGAAGTGCCAGCCGCTCAATCCTTGGTGGCGAGCCACAAGGGCGACACCCCTAGCTCGCCGACCACCAAGGAGCCAAGGAGGGCGCAATACCCACCAACAACTCCCAGTTTGCACCGCCACCCGAAAGTGCCAGAAATGCTCCCAGCAGTCACACGAAATCGACTGCATCGCCAGCCTCTCAACCCCTGGTGGTGAGCCACAAGGGCGGGCCCCTGGCTCTCCGACCACCAGGGAGGGCAGAATACCCACCAACAAATCACAGCTTGTGAAATAACCAGATGCAGCCCATTCTGAAACGACAACACCTTGAACGCTGTATTGGAATATCCTCCAACTGGTTTGCAACTGCCCAAAGCCCATTGACGCTCCTGCCGAAACAGAACAAGATCGATGAGCAGAACCAAACACGCCTGCAATACACACATTACAGCACTGATGGACGGCAGTTGAATATACTCTGACATTCGCGATCCCAAGCCTCCGAAACACTGGGTGGACCCACGGAGGAAATGCACGTGGCAAAACTCGCCACGAACACTTGCCGCGGTGCCTCCAATGACATGAGAAAGCCTGGCCCCGCACCCGCACGGCCAATCCAGCGCGAGGAAGCCCACGCGGAAGCCCGAGACGACGACCGCGCCGAACAAAGGGATGCGTCGCATGGGTGAGCGCGTAAAGGAAACCGAATTCGCTCTTTTTTGCCGCCGTGATCGGCCGCGCGAGCCGCGGCGCGGCCCCTCGAGCCCCGACGTGGAGGCGCAGAGCTAGGCGGAACGTGACTCGGTTGAACCCAAGCGGGCACGCAGTCTTGGCCCACTTGTGCTTGAGGAGGAGGAGGAGGAGGAGGAGGAGGAGGAGGAGGAGGAGGAGGAGGAGGAGGAGGGGGAGACAAGGAGGGGCTGTCGCTTACACTGCGACACTACTTGCATGTTCAATCTGCTCTTCCTCGCCAACTGAGGGGCACTACCAGTGACAAATTGGGGGGCTTAGATTTGCTTGACTTATTCGATGTACTTGTTTACAGATGCTAGTGCAGACCTCGAGGAACTGGCGGGCGCTTGCTCTTTATATTATTCTCCTCCTCACCTGTATGTTTCCCCATTTTCCGCGGCGCCCGCCAGGTGCATCTTGAGCCGAGTCGTGCACTCTCTTGCTGATTGTTTTGGGCATGGAAAGCGCCACAGGGAAACCTTAAGTTGGTCTAGCGTGGAAGAGAGGAGGAGGAGGAGGAGGAGGAGGAGGAGGAGCAGGAGGAGGAGGAGGACCAGGAGCAGGAGGAAGACCAGGAGGAGGAGGAGGAGGAGGAGGAGGAGGAGGACCAGGCGGAGGAGGAGGACTGGGAGGAAGAGGAGGAACAGGAAGAGGAGGAGGATGAGGAACGACCCGCGTTCAGGAGGGGGGAGAGGGAGGTCCACCGTCCATGCTGCTCTCTGCCCTACCTCCCCTGGGCACGCCTGGGCGGCCAGCTCTTGCCAGCGCCGCAGCCGTCGGCGATCGTCGCGCCGAGGTGCGCAGTCGCGAAAAGATGAGGCCACGGGTCCGCGCGGGGTCGGGTGCACGGGTGGAAGAGCGAAGCGACTGAAAGGAGGCGCGCAGGCAATTCAACGCAATACAGGCAGACAGAAAAGAGTCGCGATCGGAAGGGGGAGATAAGGGAGGAAGGAGGAATATGGGTCAACACCATAGTCATGTGGAGGAAGATGGAGCAGAGAGCGGAGTACATGCACACCAATAGGACATGATACATAGTGAAGGATATCATCTCCACCCACGGCATAGCATCTGAGTCGGCACCCCTCGGCGCCGCAGTGATGGCGACGGGGCGTGTTCCAGGAATTAAACGTAGCCTTGAGGAGAGACGTGAAAATATAGGCAGGTAAATGTCGAGCACAAAGATGCAACCGCATCATGGCACGATCAGAGTTAGCAGGGGAGTAGTCCTTCAATTTTCGCATCCGGGGAAGTATTGTAGAAGCAGTAGGGGAAGGGGATAATCACACAGAAAATGTTTGTGAATGCAAGCGTGCAACCGTTTAGCAGGCACATCAACAGGGGGAGGGTGAACACGATAAAAAAGCAGTCATACTCAGTCTTCATCTGCAGTAGGATCGAGTGGGCACTCATCTGCCTGTACAGCCAGGCAACGCACACTTCATCCAGGAGGCTCCAGGAGTCTAGGAGGGTCGAATACTGGGCAAAACTCTGGCTTCTCGTGGCAGCTCGGATTAGGCAAGCGCGAGCATAGGTCTCCAACCTGCGGGCCTCCAACTTGCGCCCCATACGCTTCAGGTCGAAGAGGGAGTTCGGGGGGAAGCTGTGCCTGGGAGAGCAAGTAAGCAACTGCAGCCCATCTTTTTCAACGCGACGTGCAAGCGCGCTTGGGCGGTGAACCTGGGCCACATAGGAAACCACGGGGATCCCATCGGCGTCATGCGCCGCGACGCTGCTAGAAAGCCCAAGACCCATGGACGGGGCCCCAGGAAAGCTCAGCAGGATCAATGCCAACTTCCACCCCAAGAAACCACCCATATCTAGAAATCCGAAATCGGCCTACTCGAATCCCAGCTTCGCGGCAAAGCTGAAGAGCATTCCTACATGTTGCAGCATCAGGGAATACCAGCTGGCACTTCTTCGCGTTCAAAAGAAGACCTGCGCCGCCCCCACTCCGCGCCGGTAGCCGACGGAGGCGCGGGGGCACACTGATCAGGTCGCTTGCTGCCGCGGCCAGGTCATCGGCAAACGCGTTGTAGGTGGTGGCAGTACTTAGCGAGAGCGTCTGAAGTTAAGAACTGCAATATCAAAACAGAGACTGAATAGTAAACCGCTGAGAGGCGCACGCGGCTCCGAGTTGTCAGAGCTCACTAGCATGCGACTGTCACGGTACAAGGCAATAGTATTTTTTGAAAATAAGCTCAGGGATACCGTAGCTATGAAGAGCAGCCCACATGTACTCGTGGTTGATGCTGGGGAACGCGGCTTCTAGGTCGAACAGGGCAGAGCCTGCTCGCCTCTGATCACAGAGGGAGTTCGCAATCAAGAGGTTGGCGTCTACCTCGATGATGTTGCCCATCATCTGGCGACCTCTAAGGGAACCTTTTTGGGCGCCCTAGACCATATCATTGGCCAGCGGCGACAACGGCCAAGCAGCGCTTGCACTCGACAGTTCGTCGCCCGCGTTGGATCGGGCGAGAGGCCTGGTGCCCCCAGGAGCACGCGCCGCAACTTCTCCTTCCAAGGAGTGGCCCCCTTCGGGGGGAAGGCGGCCGCGATCGCGCTCAAGTCCGCGGGCGGGCTCTGGCTCTCCACCAGCTCGCGGCACAGCGCACACAGACACTGCAGACCAACTTCCCCCGTTGCTCGCCGAGCCGAATATGTGAGCCCGTCAGGGCCAGGAGAAATATCTTTCTTGCTAGCTAAGATCTCCGCAGAACTACTCTCGGGGATAAACCAGGGATAAACCGAACCATTTTTTGAAACGCACTGGTGACCATCGCGGGGGATTGGCTCAACAGTGGTCATGAAGTCGGCAATTGCGTCGACGTCGGCAGTGCGTCGCTGGAATACTTCACCCCAGTGTGGCATTCTGAAGGCATGGAAACGATGGGATGGGGACCAGAGGTGGGGGCGGACGGAGCGAAGGGCGCCAAAACGGGGAAGGGCGGGGGGGAGTGCGCCTGTCGGGGGGCACGGGGCTAGCCGCGACGGCGGGGCGACATCCACGGTCGACATCAGTCAGGCTCCTCATTTCCTTCGCTCTCGCGTCGAAGCGGTGCGGGAAAAGGCCAGACTCGCGATTCAGAAGACCATGTAGGGCATCTTTGGGCAGGCTTCGTCCGCCACCAGCGGCAGCACCTGTGCCAACGAATTCGGCAACAAACATACGGTCGCCACCGACGTCGGCATCAGGATGTACGGCATCAGGTTCAATTTTGTGCATACGGTCGCCACCAGCGGCAACTCCACGAACATTATGGAATACACGGACCGCTGCACTGAGAGCAACGTCGTGGGCATGGTCGGGCACTCGTTCGCCACCAACGCCAGCAGATTCAGCAACGGGCAGCTGGTCGCTAGCGACGGCGGCATCATGATGTGCTGCATCAGGAGATTCATCTTCGTGCATACGGTCGCCACCAACGGAAACATCAGGAACATAATGGTGTACATGGAAAGCTGCACGAATCGGCGGTGGACAAACCTCCCTTTAGTCAACCTCCTTTTAGTGAACCTGGGACCGACACCGGCGGACCTGGACCCGCAAAAATTGCGGCCGCGACGCCCCCTCGCGAACAGAAAACGGCCGATTCGCTCATCGACGTGTCGGGGTAGGAGGTCTCTGTCCACCCCCGAACGAGTAGCAGCGCCAAATACACGGTCCTGCACCTGCTCGCCACCAGGGGCTGCAACAACGTATTCCCCTCCGTGCAGCCAGCGTTGTCGGGAGCGGCCACGAGGGGGGTGTCCAAGAGAGGGGGGTGCAAATCATGACCGGCGGCATGTGCGCGGCCCAGCGGGGGGGCCAGGGACTTCATGAAATAAGAAGAGGCGCCATGAAATCTGGGGAAATATCATGGCCCACGCCATGATATCCAACCCCCCCTAGTCATCACCCCCCTCTTTTCCGCCCCCGACGTTGACCGCCAGGGGGGCAGCAGGGCACCGCGAGCGCCGGGAAAAATGCTGCGCGGAGGTACCGTTCGCCACCGGCGGCAGCATCGTGTGTTCATCCGCGAGGGGGGAGGAGGAGGAGGAGGAGGAGGAGGAGGAGGAGGAGGAGGAGGAGGAGGAGGAGGAGAAGGAGGAGGAGGAGGAGGAGGAGGCGGAGAACGCTAGGAAGAGGAGAGGGATGAGGAGGAGGAGGAGGAGGAGGAGGAGGAGCAGGAGCAGCAGGAGGAAGCCTGGCCCAACTCGCCAA